>JARVZY010010356.1:0-23361 GCA_030686995.1 Artemisia argyi | reverse complement strand
TGATGGTGTATGATAGGGGTGGCAATTTCTGACCTGACACGAAACCCGACTTGAAATTGACACGAAAATTAACAGGTTCGAGTTAAGTTAAATAGATTGTGGGTCAGGTTTGGGTCAACATATCTAACCCGTTTATTAAACAGGTCAGGTTCGGGTTGGGAATAAAATAAACGTGTCGACCCGGCAACCTGTTTAAGTTTTTTTTCTTAATTAAAAATTATTTATATTTAATTATACGGGTTAAATGCGTTAAATGGGTCGACCCACTAACACGTTTAACCCATTTAACTCGTGTAATGTGCTAACTTTTATATATAAAACGGATTAAATGGGTCAACTCGAAACCCGTTTAACATATTCAACCAATGTAATCTATTTAACCTGTCAACCTAAGTATATATACGGGTTAAATGGGTCAGGTTCGGGTTACGTGTAAACAGGTTAGGGTTGACATAGCTGACCCGATAATTTAAATGGGTCAGGTTCAGGCTGGGGTTTTCTGACCCGCCAACCTGACAACCCGAACCCGCCAACCCGAACCCGACCCGAATTACCACCCCTTAGTGTATGACACTCAACACAACACCACCAAGACTTTTATAAAAAGTGCAATGCGAGTGTTGCACTTTCATTTACGCTCACTTTCTCCGCGTTTCCTCACTATTAACATTAACTTCCACTTCCCAACTGTTTTCACTTCCAAACTCTCAACCACTTCAATGTCTTACCGCCCTAATTCCCAAGGCGGCGGCCGTCGTGGCGGTGCAGGAGGAGGTCGCGGAGGTGGTCGACGTGGCGGCGGTGGCGGCGGTGGAAGAGGTGAGCAGCGATGGTGGGACCCGGCTTGGCGTGCTGAAAGGCTTAAACAAATGCGACCTGAGGTTAATATAAGTTTATATTTTTTTTATTGTTTCAGTTTTTATAAATTAACAAAATACCATTGCTAGGGTTTTACCTTTTGAATATATACATTCACTACTACTATATAATGCATTTGGGACTATTCTATAATTAGAAAGCCTTAAAATTCAGCCTTTTACTTGCTTATTATGGAAGGATTTCAAAATTAATTTGTTAGGAAACAAGTTGGTTAGAAAGTTTGTTAGGAAGCGGTTGGTTGTTCAGACTAAAATTATTTAGCTTGATCATCTCTACCATCTTTACTTATAAAGCATAAAAACAACTAAATGTGTAACCGAATAACGCAAAATATAGTTATAGGTACCCGCCGCTGCATTGCGCGGGTACGGTTCTAGTTTATTTAAAAACAACTAAGTTTGTTAGGAAGCAGTTGGTTGTTCAAACTAAAATTATTTTGCTTAATCATCTCTAATATATCTACTTATAAAGCATGAAGACAACTAATCGTGTACCGTTCTAGTTCTACTTAATAGAAAGAGATGAGAGAGGCACAAGTAAACTTTAGGATTTATTCGTAAGCTTAAGCGCGGCGGAGTATCTATTTTTTAGCTTAAAAAATTGTGTACTTGTCCCGAGGTCCACCGCAGTGGCGGAACTTGAATATATATATATATTTTTTTTGGGGGGGGGGGGGGGGGGGGGGATCGGAGATTTGTTTGTATTATCAACTAAATTACCCTTAAAACCTATAAATTACCCTCCCCTGCCCCTTAAAAGTTCCGCCTATGGGTGCGGTCCTTTGGGAAGGGACGCATTGGATCCAAAATGTATCCAGGGTTAGGGTTGGCCTTCGAAACAACCTTTTTAATGGTCGGGGTGTTTGTTTAAGCTTATATAGCTAGCTTATGGCTTATTTGGTTTTTGGCTTATGTTTTGTAAGCTCATTTTTTATGGCTTATTTTGAAACATTTGACTTATATAAGCTTATATAAGCCGAAAAGTTTCAAAATAAGCCACATAAAGTGAGCTATTGAAATGTAAGCCGGAAACCAAATAAGCCATAAGCCAACGATATAAGCTTAAACGAACACCCCTGACATACCACTACAAGATCGGAAATAATCTGCAAAAGTAATGTGGAAAAAAGTCATTTTTGCCTCTTACGTCTGAAGGAAAAAAAAGTAAACACACTTCTTTTATTTCCTTTTCCCGCCCACAGACAAAAGTGAAGAAAAAGTGTTTTTCAAGAAAGACAAACACTGCCATAGGCTACTTAATCTCAAAACATGAATTGAAAGGTTGACAAAAAACTGAATTTAGTTAGGCACTATGAATTCAGTTACGCAACTCAATCTTAAAAAATGAATTTAGTTAGGCAGTACGATTTTCGATGCTAACATCAGATGTTAACAAAATATCAAATATGATGAACTCTGTATAATTTTAAGTTTGTGAATTGCGAAACTTAAGCATATTAATTTTGAATATGGATGTATTATGTATCTATTTTATTGGGAACTCATGGTAGAATGGTGGTTTTTTCAGGTAGAGGTTTTCGATAAGAATCACTGGTGGGGAAAAATGGAGGAAATGAAGAGGGGAGGAGAGACAGAATTGATAATAAAACATTACTTTAGTCGAGGTGATCAACAAACTGTTTCTGATATGGCTTATCAGCTCGGCCTTTATTGGTAAGTGCCACCAAAAACGATACATTGCCCTATTACGTTTGTTAAAAAAATTATTTTTCGTTAGATTTATTTGCATTGTACCTTACAATGTTGTCTTGGTTATTTTCTTTGTGGAAAGAAAGCCATGCGTATAACAGAGGGAAGGCACTTGTGGTGAGCAAAGTTCCATTACCTGACTACCGAGCAGATCTTGACGAGCGTCATGGTTCTGCACAAAAAGAGGTATGAAAAGCTATTATCTTTATATGCACTTGGTTGTTTTGACTTTTGTAAATCGAAACTCATTCTTTATGTCTGTCATGTATATTTTTGTAGATACATATGTCTTCAGAAACTGAGAGAAGAGTTGAGAATCTGTTGGATAGTTCTACAGGGCCTGAAAATATTGACAGTTATTCTGGTACATCTGTTCGGAGTGCCAACCAATCACCCCAAGAATCGAATAAAACCAACGGCGTCTCGGTTTTGGAAAATGATAGTGCCAAGAAGGCACTTAGTGTCGAACTCAAAGAAAGACAGGAAAAACAAAAGGTGCTTACCTATATAACTATATTCTATTCTTAAGCTCATTTATTCTTAGGAGTTATGTTTGTGTTTAATGAATGACACCTTTGTAGGAATCTGATCGTGTCAAGGAGATGTGTTTATTCAGAGAGAAGCTTCCTGCATACAAAATGAAATCTGAGTTTTTAAAAGCAGTTGCGGCAAACCAGGTTCTTATGGATTTTCCTATCTCACATTGTCGTATTTTCTACTTTAACGCAGTTAACATCATATGCAGTTTTGCCTCTACTGATTTTGGTAATAAAAATGTATCTTTAGCTCGTCCTTGTTTAAGAATACGTGAGATATGTAACTATAGCAAATCACTGTCCTCAAAGTATGCTTTTAGTTAAATGTTGGTCTTTCTTACTGTGTGCTGATATAATTGTCGGTTGCATTTAGCACTTCGTAAGTTTTTTGCCAATGCATTGTAGTCTGACATGTTCACTAATTATGACGTGTTTCTGCTATATAACCGTTTAAACAATTAACAGTCATTGTGGACCTAGTAATTTTCTAATTTTTTAAACTCTTTATTAAATAAGACAAAAGCTGCAAAAGGAAAAGTATTAAAGAAAACCTGAACATCATGAACTTAAAAAATTGCAAACTCATATTTTTTATCTAATACACAACTAGGGTGGAAACGAGCCGAGCCGCTCGTGAAAAGCTCGAGATCGGATCGGTAAAAAGCTCGAACGAGCCGAGCCTAAACGAGCTCAAGCTCGAGCTCGAGCCTATATTAAAGCTCATTTATCAAACGAGCCCGAGCCCGAGCTCTATATACAAAGCTCGAATAGGCTCGCGAGCCTAAACGAGCTTTATTAAATAATACTAGAAAGGTGCCCGCGCGATGCGGGGGCGGATTGTTGGGGTGAAGAGGAGGGAGGTGGGGTGGTGGAAAGTGGTTGTTGGGGTGGTTGTTGAGGTGGTTATAAATTGTTGGGGGTGGTTGTTGAAGTGGTTATAAATTTTGGGTGATTGTTAGGGGTGGTTATTTCCATAATTAGTAAGTAAAAGTCTGAATTTTTAAGCCTTTCTAATTATAGAATAGTCCCAAATACATTATATAGTAGTATAGATAGTATGATCGCTCCCTACCAAACCCCATTTATTCCTACATCTACCGTGGCTCATTTACATCCACTTGATCACATCTATTACTTATTTACCGTCGATTATTCAAACCAATCTTGCTTTTTTGTATCTTGAATGATACTGTAGCCATACAACTTTCATCTTTGCAAAAATCAGATACATCTACTTTCTTTCAAAAAACAAAAAACAAAAAATCGTCCCTTTTACTTTTATACTATCACAGCCATTCAAAGTTACAACAAATCCTCCATTTCTTATCTATGTTTCACTTATCACTTTATCATAATAACTTAAATAATCTTTCTTTGTGCTTGTGAATTTGTGATAACCGAACACAAAAAAAAGAAAAGAATACGAGCCCTTAATCCGTACAACTTTTTCATCTTTTCTTTTATGTGAACTCGAAAGACAACAACCTAAAGAATGCAGTATATCGGCTTCAAGATCCTTACAAGGGTCTCGGGTAGGTTTTGTTTTTCGTTTTTGTTTAAACCGAAAGAAATAAGGAATGAAAACAAGTTTATTTTTGTTCTTAACCATTTTCGGATATTTAGTTATTTACAAAGATCAATGATGGGTTCTTGTGTATAGATCTTTTGTCTTGAACGAAACATAACCCGAGATCTTGTTTTTTGTATTATTTAGTTTTGAGTCTCGATTGTGATGGATGAGATGATGTTGGTTGCTGTAATTGATGGACATGGGTTAGGAATAACTAACGAGCTCGTTAACGAGCTCTAGATAAACGAGCTCGAATAAGTAGCTTAAGAAGCCAACGCATCACAAACGAGCCGAGCTCGAGCTTTTTATATCATACCACGAGCCGAGCTCGAGCTCAAATCTTAAGGCTCGAACCGAGCCGAGCTTGAGCTCGAGCTCTCTAAAATATAAACGAGCCAAGCTCGAGCTTTGCTAGGCTCGGGCTCGGCTCGGCTCGTTTCCACCCCTACACAACAAAAAATCTTAGAGAATGGGACAGAGATAATACGTGATCTATTTGTTTCATGTTTTCTTGCATCTATTTTATAAGCAATGTAAGATGTAAGATAGTATTTTTCTGTTAACTATGGAACTTGTATATCTATCAATGCTTTTATTCACTGTTAAACGGAATGTGTAGGTATTAGTGGTTTCTGGGGAAACAGGTTGTGGAAAAACAACACAGCTTCCTCAGTTCATTATGGAGGAGGAAATATCATCTTTGCGTGGTTCTGATTGCAATATTATATGCACCCAACCTCGTCGTATATCTGCTATATCTGTTGCTGCTCGTATATCCAATGAAAGAGGAGAAAATCTGGGTGAAACTGTCGGTTATCAGATTCGTTTGGAGTCAAAACGGTCTGAACAAACAAGATTGCTGTTCTGCACAACAGGAGTGCTGCTTCGAAAATTGGTATTTTGATTATCAACCAGTTTTTATTGTTTATTGAATTTCAGTATGATGTTTCGTTAATGATGTTGGTTTTTGTAGGTTCAAGACCCAAGTTTGACTGGTGTGAGTCATTTGTTGGTTGATGAAATTCACGAAAGAGGGATGAATGAAGATTTTCTTTTAATAATATTGCGTGATCTTCTTCCTAAGCGTCCTGACTTGCGGCTTATATTAATGAGTGCTACTATCAATGCCGACTTGTTTTCCAAATATTTTGGAAATGCCCCTACCATTCATATCCCGGTACTACTTTTTGTCATTTTGTGAAATTCTTAGCACTGATTTCATTTATTAGTTAAATCGTAACTTTTTATATTACCAGGGATTGACATTTCCTGTACAAGAGCTGTTTCTAGAAGATGTGCTGGAGAAGACACATTATGCAGTGAAATCCGAAGCTGATAACTTTCAAGGTTATTCAAAGAGGAGAAGGAGACAACAACAAGAGTCTAAGAGCGATCCCATAACTGAGCAATTTGAGGCATGGTTAATTTCTTTGACATGATTTTAGTTAACATGTGAAATGTAAATCTTTTGGTTAAAAGATCAAATTCGTTTTTCAAGATATAGTACGAGTGAAATTACCATCAATACGAAAGAAGAATTTAGGGACTATTTGCCATTTAACAATCGTAAAAAACAACTTTGCCACTGCCCAATGCTAAAAAGGCAATTTTTCGCTAACATAATAATATTTAGTTATCATCTTTTAACATGTTTTTCTTAATAACAATATAATATATGCCAGTGTCAAAATGTATATTTGATTTTTACCATTAACTCAAGATGCTTGTATTTCTTTCAAAATATTTTCTTAATGCATTATGATTTGAGATATTATTTAAATATATCTTCATATTTAGTATCTCAAAAACTTTTTACACAAAGAAAGCAAAAGAAGCATCTTAGATAGTTGGGTCAAAGCTTGAAATTTATCTACGATCGAGTGGAAAAATTAGATTAATAGATATTGGCAAAAAATTAATTCCAAAGTTCTAGCACTGTTCAGTGTTAAATAAATGATCTTCAATAGATTGGTTACATTTTTCTTCTTCACTCATATTTTGGATGGCAAATTTTATCTTTGGTTCTTTTCTCATTTTCTAAGTGTTCATTGCCTACTACTATTGACAATTGAGCATAATTTTGGTGTTGCAGGATGCGGATATCAGTTCTGTATACAAAAGCTACAGTGCTAGTACTAGACAATCTCTTGAAGCTTGGTCCAGTTCAGAGACAGATTTGGGCCTCGTATGTATGCTATAAACTGTGATATTTGTTATCGTTAGGGTTGTAAAACATATTAGCTAAATGAGTTCTGTTTATTGTTTGTTTTAAGAGTTGTATATACATGTGCAGGTAGAAGCAACCATTGAGCATATCTGCAGGCATGAAGCTCCAGGGGCAATTCTGGTATTTCTTACAGGTTGGGATGAAATCTCAAAGCTGCTGGATAGTGTCAAGACTAACCGTTTTCTCGGTGATCCTACAAAGTTTCTTGTCCTTCCTCTTCATGGTTCAATGCCTACTAGTAATCAACGTGAAATTTTTGATCGCCCTCCTACTGGCATAAGGTATACTTGTCCTCTTAACTTCATATTCAAAATTCAAGAAAGTGGTTTCCTGGACTTTACAGATCTTTAAGAGATATATATGAGCTATGTATGATTAGCAATGTATTAATCATAGACTATTCAGTTATTTATTCATAAACTTGCTTTTTTTGCAGGAAAGTTGTTTTAGCGACAAATATTGCTGAGAGCAGTATAACAATAGATGATGTGGTTTATGTTATCGACTGTGGAAAAGCAAAGGAGACTAGTTATGATGCTTTAAATAAGCTGGCATGTCTTCTACCATCGTGGATATCAAAAGCTTCAGCACATCAGGTGTCTATTTACTTATTTTAGAAACTTGTTTGTTAAATATATCTAGTCTTTCAGCTGTTTCTGATAATGGTGGTACCAGGTTTGGTTGACCTGAAACATTTGTTATCCTAAAACTTTGACCTTTTAAATAAAGGGGTTTAGGAGGTTTTAAGCATTAAAAATACATTGACACTAGCTTCCTTTAAACTTGCTTTTAAAGGTTTAAAGTTTAATAATACTTTAATTCTTTAAATCCACTAACTTGCGGTTTAACGCTTATTCTCATCTGGGCGATGTTTTTATTTTTTCTTTTGCTATGTTTTCGTCCCTTGACGTTTTCTTCTTTAGATGAAGAAAAAAAGGAATATGCCAAGTCACGAGTTTTGATTGATCAAACCGGTTATAAGTAATAGATGTATGATCAAACCTGTCGAAATTCCCATCTGTCTGATGTTATTTTCTGATGGTAATGGCAGAGACGTGGTCGTGCAGGTCGTGTGCAGCCTGGCGTATGCTATAGATTATATCCTAAAATGGTCCATGATGCTATGCTCCAATTTCAACTACCCGAAATTCTCCGAACACCTTTGCAAGAACTGTGCTTGCAGATAAAAAGCTTGCAACTTGGTGCCATTGCATCCTTCTTGGCCAAGGCCCTTCAGCCTCCTGATGCTCTTTCTGTACAAAATGCTGTTGAACTTCTTAAGACCATTGGAGCTTTAGATGAAGCAGAAGAGCTTACTCCGCTTGGTATGATGTGCAGTATTTTTAGTTTCATTTGTCATCACCAGATGTGGCTAAATTGGCGGGTCGGATAGGTTGGGCAAGGGCTAAGTGGGTCATTTTTCTACAAATCGAAATAGGACGGGCTTGTTTGACCCGAAAAACTTTTTGGATAAAAACCTTTGATTTGTAAATAATTAGTGTCTCAGTTCTCAAATATGATCAAGAATATAATTTTCTTTTTTGAATAAAATGAGTTAGAAGGTTATATGCATTGAAGATGCATTTTTAGTGATCTCTGTCTTGGTTGAAACAGTCACGCTGCCCAAGTTTTTATAAGTATCAGTATCAAATATCTTTTCAAATTTTAATAATCTTCTTTTGTAATAAAGTGATTTACGAATTTTTTGAATCTAAAAGAGCTACTTTCAACCCATCTTGGCTCATCTTTAATTTACCTGTTTGGAAACATAATCCGAATTGACACCTCATAAGTAAATGGGTCAAAATTGCCACAACTAGTCATTTCTCACTACAAAATGGTATTGGTTATTAGTGTGAAATTTCTAATTTCATATCATCGAACAGGACGTCATTTGTGCACTCTACCGGTGGAGCCAAATATTGGGAAGATGCTTCTTATGGGTTCAATTTTTCAATGTGTCAATCCCATTTTGACGATTGCTGCTTCTCTTGCATCTCGTAGCCCATTTGTCCTTCCAATTAATCGGAAAGAGGAAGCTGATGAAGCAAAAAGATCATTTGCTGGTGATTCATGCAGGTCGTTAACTTCTAGCAGCTATTACCATGTATAAGTTTTTAGCAAGTATTTAAATTCATATTTCATATTTTTTGGGTTTATGCAGTGACCACATAGCACTTCTCAAAGCATTTGAAGGGTGGAAGGATGCAAAACGATCTGGGAATGAAAGATCCTTTTGTTGGGAAAATTTCTTGTCAGTGCAAACTATGAAAATGATTGGTGACATGAGGCTCCAATTTTTGGATTTACTGTCTGATATTGGTTTTGTAGATAAATCGAAGGGTGCAAATGTAAGTATTTTAATTACTCAAGTATATTATGCAAGTATCCCTAAAAATATGCTGTAGGCTACTTTGTACCTGCTCCTCTTAGCTAGTTTTTTTTACCTGGCCTGTTAGAGATTAAGCACAACACAAAATTAACCGATTCATAAGCAAATGGGCCTCCCTTTTTGTTTTAAGTTTGTTCTCTATGCTGATGGATTTATGTGTGTTTTCAGGTTTATAATCAGTACAGTGACGACATGGAGATGGTATGTGCAGTACTTTGTGCCGGGCTCTACCCAAATGTCGTTCAATGCAAAAGAAGAGGAAAACGAACCGCACTCTACACCAAAGAAGTAGGAAAAGTTGATATTCATCCTGCATCAGTAAATGCTGGTGTTCATCTTTTCCCACTTCCTTATATGGTTTATAGTGAGAAGGTGAAAACAAGTAATGTATACATTCGGGATTCCACAAATATATCAGATTATGCTTTGTTGATGTTTGGTGGTAAACTCGTTCCAAGTAAAAATGGGGATGGTATCGAGATGCTTGATGGGTACCTTCAGTTTTCTGCTTCCAAGAGTGTGATGGGATTGATACAGGTACTTTATTTCATTTAATGCGGCAAAATGTGCTGTTAACGAGTCAAAATGGGTAACTTTTTGTATGGGTCGGGCCAGATTAGGTGAATCAGAAACGTTTATTGTTCAAAGAGTTCAAACCTTTATGTTGTCTCTGTCATAGACTAAAATTCTGAATAAAGTAGTTCAACGGCTTTTATGCGTTGATATTGTTGTTGACATTTAGTTCAAACCTTTATGTTGTCTCTGTCATAGACTAAAATTCTGAATAAAGTAGTTCAACGGCTTTTATGCGTTGATATTGTTGTTGACATTTGACTGGTTGACCCGTTTGATCTGGTTTTGTTTTTAGTAATTTTTCTTCTTTGACCCATGAGGGAAATCACAACTCAAATTGAGCCATTTGACATGTTATGAAATTGATTTTTTTTTTTTTTTTTTTTTTTTTTTTAATGCACTAACGTTAATTGACACATTTATACTAGCTTAGGTGCCATTATCTCTTTGGTTTCTTGAATTATTGCTCACAAAAGCTTTATTTTGGGTTGATTTTGCAGAAACTAAGAGGGGAAGTTGACAGATTATTGAAAAGGAAGATCGAAGATCCAAAGATGGATGTTTATGCCGAAGGCAAAGGAGTTGTTGCTGCTCTTGTTGAGTTATTGCACAACCAGAATGTTCGGTATTAAGCGTTCCTTTTTTTTTTTTCACTCAGTTTAGGACACATAATATGTTTACTTGTGGATTGAAATTGTGCAAGTGTTATATTATTTTCGAATGAGAAACTAAATAGACCATACTTTTATTTTTATTCTAAAAGTTGACAAAGTTGAAGGATTTAGACTTGCATTCAATGTATTGTGTGGTCGATAACCCGTTTCATTTGGTCAAATAACAACAGATTTTTTTATTTTTTTTCCTATGATTAATTTTGGATACAAATATTTTTAAGAAAAAAACATATTATTCATGCACCTGAATGGTAGCTAAAGGGGTGTTTGTCTAAGCTTATTAAAATCTTGATAAGCTCATTTTTTTGGATTTATAAGCTTATAAAGTTCATAAGCTTTTAAGCCAAAAAAACCGAGCTTGTGATGAGCCACTAACATACTGCCAGGTTAAAGACTTTAACCTCATCATCTATAGATGATGACCATGTGCATGCTGCCATGCTAACCACCCTCTTGTTTTGGACGGGATTTTAGTGTTTGGAATTATGATACGATAACTTCTTAAATGGTCAATGTATCTAGATGCTCAAATTCATTTTTTATCATACTCGCACTCTAGAAAATATATACCCAGGACTTAAAAAGGTTTGATGTTAAACACCCTTGATTTCACTTTAGGTAAACTTTCCTAACTTTGAATTTACTTGTTTCCAAACCCTTTAGAGTTGGGTCTTTTCATGTTATTTTAATCTTATAACCGAGTCCTAAAATCCGGTCTTAATTGAGCCAATTGGCTTTGTCTTAATCGGACCCATTCTCAACGCCGGTCTAGTCCCAATAATCAGTGACCGACAACCAAGAAAGTGAGTTTAAGATGGACCATCTGTAGCTCCTACATTTTAAATTAAATTATTATTATATATTATAATATAATTACGTAATACTAGTAGACATGAAAAGTTGACCCATTTAGTCTAAAAAGGTATCACGTCTTAAGAAATGTCATAATCCATTAGCAATAGGGTGTTATTGAATGTATTTTGATAATTCCTACTACTATTAACAAATTATCAAAGCTGTATACAAGACATGGTACCGGTTGTGTTTGGCAAAAATATTAGTATTTTTTTATAAAAACATTTGGTAATGTAGTTGTAGTTGTAATTATAGTGTGTAAAATGCTTATAAATGCTCAACAATTATAATTGCTACTTCGTGAGCGTTGGAAAGGAGCATTTGAAAAAATAGATAAAGTTATTTGTTGTTTGACAAACAAGCATTAAAAAACACAATGTTTAACACTCACCGCTCTTAATTCTTATAAATGCTCAGCGCCAAACACACCCATAACTCCTAGGAATAAATATTCATATGAAGGATGATATGATCTCTTTACAAACACATCAAAAGCTAAAAGTAAATCTTTAGAAATAAAATAGAAGCAAAGCAAATTTAATTCAGACACGAGTGATAAAATTTGTAAATATATGTGTTATAATAAGATGTAAGACTTTTAGCTTAGCGGTATGTAAGTGCGCCCACTACTTAAAAGATTATGGGTTCAAGTTTTGTTGAATAAATTTGTGAAACGGGTGTGATATAAGGATTCAAAAAAATTGACATTTTAAAATTTTTCAAAAAAACGTGTTATGATAAGTAGCATGCGAAGTCAACAAGAGAACATATATTGGCATGTTGTGGATACTTCATAAGTGTTTCTATCTAATCATCTTTATAAGTGGTAGCACAAGCATTTTGAATATCATTATATTTTTATCACATATGTGTTTAATTTTGTTCCCACTTGAATGATACATTTAACTACTCATATTGTTTTACTTTTGATTACATTACCTAACAACTAATAAATCAAATAATTTAATATTAATAATAATGCCAATTCTTAGTCAACATTAAAAATAAATAACAACTATATTCAAATTTATATATTTATTTAGTGGGTGATGCAATTTTGCGTACGTGACTGTGCACGTACCCGACATGGATTGTGTTATTTTCATTAGCGCATGCAGTCACACTTAACAACTAATATGAATATATGAAATCCACAAACAGTGTAATTGGTAGGAACACTTTGATGACGGGTGTCTTTTGGCATCGATCAATCGGTCTTTGTCCATCTTACAAGAAATTGGTCCGACAATTCTTCTGGCTCAGTGAGACATCAACTGGAGTGAGGCACAAGTGGATATTCGAATCCGTGATCTTTTATCCACAAAATCTCTTCGGTTAACCCATGGAGAGTATATGAGACATATTTGTCTGAAAAATTGTAATTACATGAAGGGGATGAGATAAATTGTGAATACATCAACAATTGTTCTAACTTTCGTTTCTCATCACATGCTTAATTATTTAATAACTAAATATCACTTATATTGATATGTAAATATACAAGAGAAATATTATGTTCACAAAAAATTTACAAAAAAGATTTCACACAATAATGTGACATGATCATAGTATGCATCAACTTTTACGTTTTTAAGATTTTATTGGGAGAGAAGTAAAAAGAGAGTGGTAGAAAACTATGAGAAATTGTGTTCTTTAGTTTTCTTTTCAGAATTTTCGTTTTAAAAATCAAAAAGTTTTCGGAGAAAAGTTAATTTGACATGGTAAAAAAGAAGGGGCAATTTTACATTTACCATCAATTCATTCCTCTTTATTTCTCTTGTATTTTTTTCGTCTCTATTTCTTTTCTTTTTTCAATTCGTGGCACTTTCATCTCGAAATTTCTTCTCAAATTAAAAGCAAAAGCATGGCAATACCAGTATACCCACACAGGATAGTCAACCTAATAGAAAGTAGTTGTCAAATTCAACCATTTTATAATATACTCGTAATTCGTTTCACAAATATGTAAATAGTGATAGGTAATTCTTTAAATTGCTTGTATAATTGAAAAAAAAAATATATATAACAATACATCAAATAAGTCTAGCACATTTCATCAAAATCTCGTTAATTACACTTATGCATTCTCAAGCAAATGATAAATAAAAGAAGGTTTTCTATATTTTCCTTCTTATCAAAAAATTGTATCAAAATACTACCTCCGTCCCAATTTATTTGTCCACTTTTGATTTTCAAAGTCTCTCTTTGTCAACTTTGACCTTAAATATGTTTGTCTATGTTATTTAATATTTGATGCAAAATATATGAATAGATTGAGTTTTAAGTGTATTTTTAATTTGTATAATTTTCATCAAGTATTATATAACACAAATAATAATATTTACGGTCAAAGTTGACAAAGAAAGACTCAAAAAGTCAAAACTGGACAAATAAATTGGGACGGAGGGAGTAAGAATATTCAGATCGGGCGTCATGAATCTTGGACTCCATGTCCAGGATCAAGATCATAACATTCCCCGATCTAAATATTCTTATTTTGAGGTTTCAAACATCTAAAATATGATCAACCATTCTTTCTAAGATGGATATGAAGCAATCAAATTATAAGGTATACAAGAACTATTCTTCCAAACCCTAGAATGCATCTTCAATATCTCCATTGCTTTTTCCTTCATTTTGATACCACAATCAACTTGTAACACCAAACAAAGTTTTCCAACCACCCCTAACTCCAACATCTCTTGCAAAACATTTCGGTTACCAGAATACCTCGCGACGTTATACAATATCTTCACGGCCCTTTCACTTGCCACAGACGACACACGAAATATCTTCTTAGAAACCACGGCTAAACCACCGCGATGTTTCAATATCTCCTCTCGTCCTTCTGCGCATTGACTAAGTTGGTCCAAAACTGCAATAACCATTTCGGATACCCTTTTTCCTTTTGCATCCAAAAGGGTATCAATCAATACCGAAACTACTCCTGCCTCGGCTGCTTTAATCCTGTTTCGACCCCAAGGACACACACTTATGAGTAGCTTAAGTGTTGCTTTTGTGGCTTTTAGGGAAATTTGATCCTTCAAGAATTGTGTGACTTGCATGAAGAAACTAGGGTTTAGGGAAGTCACTTGCACGGGCTCAGCCACTTCAAACATTGATTTTAGTAACATGACTGCATAAGTACGTGAGTCATAACTGGCTTCGCGTTGCGTCACGAGGGTCAATGCTTCCACGAAATCTGTTGACTTTCCAAATATAGATTTAAGGCCCGTTTGTGAAAGCTTGAGATGATAAAGAATGGTCAACGCTTCATCGGCTACGTTGACTTCACCCGCAGTTATAATGAATGTTAAGTAATCAGCTGCTCCAACTGATTCCATCAATCGTTTGTTCGTTTCGTTCTCCATAACGATTGTTTTTAATCTTTGTAAACTTTTCATTTGAAGTTGAGCAGACTTTGTATCTTTGAGAAGTTTCATTATCTCGGGTTTGGAGATAGGGATTCGTGGTGTTGGTGGCCTTTCGACGTTAGATGAGGCGTTGATCGTGCACCAAGATTGGATTAATCGACGAAGGGTGTGGTTTGGTGTAAGCTCGATATCAGAAACAACTTGTTTTGTTACGGGACAAACATCATTGTTTAGAGAAAACAACCATTTTTCAATGCTATCGCGATCATATGTGATCCCTGTGGAAACTGTCACAGGATCTTTCATGATCTCTAGTGAAATTGGGCACATGAAAAAGGAAGGAACTTCGACATCTTGATTAAGATTACTCATTTTCGAACGAAGAACGTGAGAAATGCTACTTCAGAAAATATTTAGAAATGAATGAAGGATTGTCAACTTATGTGAAAGTATATATGTGGAGCTTTTTTGGTGAATATTGGTTACGAATTTAATGATGTCAAAGGGTAGCGAGGACTTGATTTTCTACGAGTTTAAAAGGAAGTTATATTAAATTTATAAAATGGTTGAACACGTAATATGTTTGACTTTATTTGTCTGTGAAACGATAACCTTCTTATTTTATAAAATATTAAAATGTGTTAAATTGTGGCCCTTAAGATTCTATCACTCGTCTAATAATGATCTAGTTTTTAAGATTTCTCAAAATAAGTCCAAGTTTACTTGTTGGTTAAAACAAGATCATTTCATAGTTGGCTAAATGTGTCGATCTACATTGCGATGTATATATTGTAATTCCAACGCTAGTCCATGTTAAAGCATTTAGGGTGTGCATCCTATATAGTATATACTTCGTAGTATTTAGGGTGTGCAACCTATATACTTAATTCGCATATATGCATATGTAGTAACATACTTTTGCTAATTGTAATTCCAACTACGGCTGAGCAATCCCGGCCGAAGACCGAAGACCGACCGACGCCCGACACCGATCGACACAAACCGGCCTATACTTGGGTCGGGACTCGGTTTGGGTTTTCCAGCTTGTCGGGTCGGGAGTCGGGATTATCCGAGAAAACACAAAGAATACCATACAAACCAGTTTCGTTTCAGGACTCGGGTCGGGTGTCGGGATTACCCGAACTAGATTTAGGTTGGGATTAGGTTAAGATTTTCCAGCTTGTCAGTTTCAAGATCGGGTCGGGATCGGCCCGATGCCCAGCCCTAATTCCAACGCTAGTCCATGTTAAAGCATGAAAGAAAGTTATGTTCAACGGGTTAACTTACGACTTAGTCTTTTAATCGGTTTGTTTTCTTTAAGAAGTTTGCTTTAAGCTTTGAAAAACTTTCATTACTTATGTTATTAATGTCATATCATTGTACCACAAAGCTGTGTGAAATTTAAGTTCTCTATTAAACATAAAATCACTGGTGATTCAGTTTGGATGGTAAAATCACATACGATTACATGGTATATTAAAAGTCAAATGTGATTGTATTATAACATCCAATTATATTAGAAATCACGTGTGATTTATTGGTGTACATTCGATTATTTTAAAACAAAATACCGAACTATGTATTTCGGTTTTTGAAAACTTCAAACCGTTTGGTTTCAGTTTCTTACATGGAATCAATTCAATTTTGGTTTTTTCTTACTTGACAACAAGCAAGTTTTAATCTTATAAAAAGTTTACGATTCTAAGTTTTCTAGCAAAAATATTTAAACAAATATCAACATTATCATAATCTCCAACAATTCAGAGATACAAAACAACTAAACAAGAATCTTAAATATAGAAAGCATGTCCTTGAGTTTTTCGTCTGCAAAAAATCCAAAGAACACTATTGTTCAAAAACATAGATATAATATCTATAAGAGTGGTGATTGGGAAACCTAAATTATGTGCTTTGGAAGATGTGCCTAAGCCTGCGTGACATCATCCTGATTGGTGCAACCATGTGACTCACTTTTTTACAAACCATCATAATCATGCTAAACATGTTTAGGCATATCTTTAGGCACATAATTAGGCTTCCCAATCATCTTCCTATATATAAATGGATCAAATTTGACTATCTAGATACTCCCTTCGCCCCTAAATAAGCGTTTACTATTGACTTTAAAGTCTTTCCTTTTTAACTTTAATTAAATTATTTTATTTCTGTTATGTAATATTTGATATAAAATATATGAATGAATTGGTTTTTAAATGTGTTTTCAATAATATAATTTTCATCAAGTATTATACAACATAAATGAAATAATATAAGGATAAAGTTGAAAGAAAAAGACTTTAAAATTCAACGGTTGACATTTATTTAGAGACGGAAGGAGTAATAAACAACACTATTATTTTTTTTAATATAATATTGTATACTCAAATCTTTAAAATTAAATATCAGATATCTTATATAGATAAAGTTATATAAAAATATATAAAAGTGGGGCGAGACGGTTTTTTCTCGGTTCGGTTTTTGTATGAAACCTAAAACCACCCTAATTCGGTTTTTATAAAAATCAAACCACCACCATCGATTTGTCTATTGGGACGGCTTTTTGTGTTTTGCTTTTTTGGTGTCGATTCGGTTTATCGATTTTTGTGCTCATCCCTAGTAATTGATAACATTGCAAATTACCTGAATTTATGATAAGATGTTAGGTGGTTACTTGAAAAGACAATATTGCCGCTCCAATAATAATTATTCTAATACAAATATTTTTTTTAATTAAAAACCATTTTTAGTCTACATTTTTTTTTTTTTTTTTTTTTTTTTTTTTTTTTTTTTGAGAATACGCCTTAACGAACAATGGCTAACGATGGCTTTCATGGGCGGTTTTGCTAGAATAAGTAATAATGAAATCACTGTTTTAGTAAATGATGCAGAGTAAAGTGGTGACATTGATCCACAAGAAGCTCAACAAACTCTTGAAATAGATGAAGCTGTTTTGAGAAAAGCGGAAGGAAAGAGACAAACAATTGAGGCAAATCTAGCTCTCCGAAGGGCTAGGACACGAGTAGAGGCTATCAATCCCATTTCATAACCAGTCGGTGCGTCCGAATAATCATCAATTTATACACCCTGGTTGTTTTATTTGACTCGATTCTGTCGAATAAATACAATCAAGTGCAATCAGATTTTGATGTAACGAAAAAGAAAATAAATAAAAAAGATACAAAATAAATATTACTAAAAAAAATACTTATTAGATACCATTGATCGGGGTAGCTAACAAGTTCCGCCTACTATTGGATTTAAACTAACGACTCTCGTCGTATGAAAGCTATACTCTAACCGTTGAGTTAAGTAGGTCATTTATCTTCACGAAGAAAACCAAAAGGGACTGATCCCATCGATGGATTATAAATATCATATTACTTAGAAGCAATACCGATCAATATGATCTTGGATCATGGAATAGTCATCTTGAGAATATTCATCTTGACAATAAATTATCTACATAATAAAATATGTATTACAAGCACTAAGGGTTGTAGCTCAGTTTGTAGAGCGCATCGTTTACACGCACGCCGATGTTTTTCAGGGGAGTGCATCATGCAATCAAAAAATTGATCTTATTGAGAAATCGATGTCTTACTCCATAACTTTGAAGGAAGAGGAGAAAAATAACTATGGTTTTTATGTTTTTCATACCATACATAATAAATTTAGACTATAATTTGATTAATGAGAATGACAAAGAGATTTTTCCTTAATCTTTCCCCAAATAACAAACCAGTTCCTTATTTTTCATTTCAGTAAATTCTTAATTTCAGAATACATTTTTGGGTCAATTCATAATCTTTACTTTTAAGTTCCAAGTTTTTGAACTTTTAGTTCACAAAATTTCCTCATTTAATATTATAAATGATCTTATATTTTATTTTTCGTCCAGGTGCAAACATGCAGCAAGCGACTTTTGTAATAAGGAGAACACTTCTCATGAATTTAGGGTTTTGTTTAATTATTAGAAGACTTATTTAACACAAAAAAGGTCAATCTAAACTCTATGTAGGTAACCAAAATGATTAGGTTAATTTTAGGTATTTTAAGGAACATTGACGATAGTATTTTTTCATAGGTCTAAATCCAAGCCAAATGTGTTGCATTATGTGTTTGTAATGAACCATTCTATGAGTTTGAGTGTGTGATAATGTATGCAAATGAATGAAATAGTAAACGGGACAATATAGTAAACAATGGTTTTATTGATACTTGATAGATTATTGTTTACAGACTCTATGACATACTTATATACTTACCTAAACAACATGACAATTATACATAGAACCATTGTGTCGTATGACACATAACTGTCAACCTTATTAACTACCAAATCCTAACTGTCACAATAACTGGTGTTTGGGTTAACTATTTTTTTGACCCATATTTCCAACCCATTGCAGTCTAACAATTTCGACCAATAACTATATAATAAGTACATATTTATAATAGGCATATAATGAAATTAAATGGTCAACATCTCCCCTATAATTCATTAATGCTAAGTATCTTCTTAGTGATGATTCTTCTAGTCTTCAAACAATGACAAAAAAGTCATGGCAGTCTGTGTTGCTTCCTTCTTCTGCTTATTCTTCCACATTACCTTCTAACCTGACTCTAAATCGAGTTGTTTTGTTCATGTCTTCTTCCAGTGCCTCCTCTATTCCAGCATCATCCTTTTCTTTTTCTTGTGGATATTTTATTCTAGCATTACCACTGCTACTCTCAACCACATCTTCCTTAGGGTTCTTTTCATACCAAGGCATATTTGCTTTCTCATAGTACACTTGCACCATTTCAATGAACCTTTTGTAGTATCCTTTTACTGCTTCTCCATCATCTTTTGTCAGGCCTTGTAAGTTTGCAACTGTCTTCCATTTGTCACCAAAGGTGACACACAGATAACCTCCAAGGCTATATACTATCTTGTGCAGACTAAGCAAGTTGATTTCCATCACCCCTATAACTGGTGGTATTTCTTCTATCATATCATAATTCAGATAGACCTGATAGAACCATTTCAACGTCTCTACATATTTCTTACTAAAGATATCCCAATGCTTGTACATTATGCTATCCTTCTTTATCAGATTTAAAAAAGATAAGAACCTTGAAAATGAATTCACCTTTAATGCATATAGTGAACCATTCCAACTAATGTACTCCTCATCCACATAGTCATGTATGTCATTTATGTCCCATTTCAAGTCTTCCAACCCATTCACTAGTGAACATTCTTCTTTTGGGTCTATGGATTCAAAATATTCATCTAGGAATTTGTTGTGTTCACTAACAACATCTTTTGATCCATCATCTTCTGTGGAACTTTCCTCTTCTGCCTTTCCTGTTCTTGCTTCATCAAACATGTAGTGTAGACTACATTTGTTGTTGTTAATCTTCATTGTATACCCTTGTTCTTCTAATAGATCAAAGCTAAGAATAGTTAAAGTGATTTCTGGGGTATAATTAATGAACATGTGGCATCACCAAATTTCCTTCTCTTGCTTCCACTGTGACATCTCCATCACCATATGAGAAATGAACTTTTTCTATGTTTCTTCTTTTCCAATCATCTTGAATTTATACTTCAATTTCTTGAATAGCAATCTTGTTGGACACATATGGTGTTTGTAACCACTGCTTAAATACCAGACTTTGTCCCAACTTGTGTCATGAGTGCCTACTATTCTCTTAGGGTATTTGGCCTTCACTACAACCTTCTTGAATGTAGGCTTCACTAACTTCTTCTGTTTTTTAAATGTTTCCGTTTTTTACACTCAGTTTTGGCAGATAATATGTTTACTTGTGGATTCAAATTGTGTAATAGTGTTACATTATTTCGAATTAAATGTTATTTATCTCCAATAGTTTTCAAGACAGACCATACTTTTATTTTTATACTAAAAATTGACAAAGTTGAAGGATTTAGACTTGCATTCAATGATTTGTGTGGTCGATAACCCGTTTCATTTGGTCAAATAACGACAGATTTATTTATTTATTATTATTTTTTCCTACGATTAATTTTGGATACAAATAATTTTAAGAAAAATACATATTATTCATGCACTGAATGGTAGCTAAAGGGGTGTTTGTCTAAGCTTATTAAAATTTTGATAAGCTCATTTTTTGGACTTAATAGCTTATAAAGTTCATAAGCTTTTAAGCAAAAAAACCGAGCTTATGATGAGCCACTAACATACTGCCAGGTTAAAGACTTTAACCTCGTCATCTATAGATGATGACCACGTGCATGCTACCATGCTAACCAATCTTCGGTTTTGGATGGGATTTTAGTGTTTGGAATTATGATATGATAACTTGTTAAATGGTCAATGTATCTAGATGCTCAGGATCTACTCGCAGACTGATACCGGATAATCAAATTCAGTTTTTATCATACTCTCACACTAGAAAATATTTACCCAGGACTTAAAAATGTATGATGTTAAACACCTTTGATTTCACTTCAGGTAAACTTTCCTAAATTTGAATTTACTTGTTTCCAAGCCCTTTAAAGATGGGTCTTTTCATGTTATTTTAATCTTATAACCGAGTCCTAAAATCCGGTCTTAATTGAGCCAATTGGCTTTGTCTTATTTGGACCCATTCTCAACGCCGGTCTAGTCCCAATAATCAGTGACCGACAACCAAGAAAGTGAGTGTAAGATGGACCATCTTCCTATATGAAATTAAATTATATTATCATATAATCACGTAAAACTAGTAGACATGAAAAGTTGACCCATTTAGTCTAAAAAGGTATCACGTAAAATATGTCATAATCCATTAGCAATATGGTGTTATTGAATGTATTTTGATAATTCCTACTACTATTAACAAATTATCAAAGCTGTATACAAGAGATGGTACCGGTTGTGTTTGGCAAAAATATCAGTAGCAGTAAGTAGTAGACAGTAGTTGTGAGCAATAGTTGTATATTTTTTTTATTACTTTTTTTTAAAAGATTTGATAACGTAGTTTTAGTTGTAATTATAGTGTGTAAAACAGATCATAAATGCTCAACGATTATAATTGATGCTTCGTGAGCGTTGAAAAGGAGCATTTGGAAAAATAGATAAAGTTACTTGTTGTTTACCACAAGAGCATTAAAAATCACAATGGTCAACACTCACTGTTCTTGATGCTCATAAACGCTCTGCGCCAAATACACCCATAACGTAGGAATAAATATTCGGATGAAGGATGATATGATCTCTTTACAAACACATCAAAAGCTAAAAGTACATCTTTAGAAATAAAATAGAAGCAAAGCAAATTTAATTTAGACACGAGTGATAAAATTTGTAAATATATGTGTTATAATAAGATGTAAGACTTTTAGCTTAGCGGTATGTAAGTGCGTCCACTACTTAAAAGATTATGGGTTCAAGTTTTGTTGAATAGATTTGTGAGACGGGTGTGATATAAGGATTCAAAATAATTAACATTTTAAAATTTTTCAAAAAAACGTGTTATGATAAGTAGCATGCGAAGTCAACAAGAGAACATATATTGACATGTTGTAGATACTTTATAAGTGGTAGCACAAGCATTTTGAATATCGATCATTATATTTTTATCACACATGTGTTTAATTTTGTTCCCACTTGAATGCTACATTTAGCTACTCATATTGTTTTACTTTTGATTACATAACCTAACAACTAATAAATCAAATAATTTAATATTAATAATAATGTCAATTCTTAGTCAACATTAAAAATAAATAACAACTATATTCAAATTTATATATTTATTTAGTGGGTGATGCAATTTTGCGTACGTGACGGTGCACATACCCGACATGGATTGTGTTATTTTCAGTAGCACATGCAGTCACACATAACAACTCATATATATAAATGGAAAGTGATATTTACACAACTTTTTTGTTGCACACACCACAATGTTACATCATTAATGCAGATATTACAACATGTTATATGCATAATTGTGGTGTGTGCCTAAAAAAAATAGTGTGAGTATCACTTCCCCGTATGAATATATCAGAAATATTTGTTTGAAAAATTATAATTACATAAAGACGTTGAGATAAATTGTGAATGCATCAACAATTGTTCTAACTTTCGTTTCTCATCACATGCTTAATTATTTAATAAGTAAATATCACTTATATTGATATGTAAATATACTAGAGAAATATTATGTCCACAAAAAATTAAAAAAAAAAAAAAATATATATATATATATATATATATATATATATATATATATATATATATATATATATATATATATATATATATATATATATATATATATATATCATACAATAATGTGACATGATCAAAGTATGTATCAACTTTTACGTTTTTAAGAAATTGTGTTCTTTAGTTTTCTTTTCAGAATTTTCGTTTTTAAAATCAAAAAGTTTTCGGAGAAAAGTTAATTTGACATGGTAAAAAAGAAGGGGCAATTTTACATTTACCATCAATTCATTCCTCTTTATTTCTCTTGTATTTTTCGTCTCTATTTCTTTTCTTCTTTCAATTCGTGTCACTTTCATCTCGAAATGGTTTTCTTCTCAAACTAAAAGAAAAAG
>JARVZY010010355.1:0-29170 GCA_030686995.1 Artemisia argyi | reverse complement strand
AGTTAAGAAGGGTCGTCGAAAGAGCAGAGTTAAAAAACATTACCTTTCCAGTCAGCATGAAATAAAACAAGGCACCGTATCTTTTAAAGGGAGACATAAACAAAATTCAATTCAAAATATTATGGACAAGGCCCAGGTTAGCCTCCCCAATTCTCATTCAGAATTTGAATAATTTTCTCAGCTCAAATTTATTAGTAGTGTTTGTCTATTATCATCATCCCAGCATATTAGTTTAGAATCTGAACTTTGTTCTCATGGTATACTGATTAGTAGTGTTTTTCCAGTTTCATCATCCCAGTATAGTACTTGAGAATCTGAACTTTGTTCTCAGGCCAAAATCATTAGTAGTTTTTGTCCTGTTTCATCATCCCAGCATACTATTTCAGAATCTGTTATTATGCAATCCGAATCTGAAGCTATTGATAAAGCTGTAGCTATAGTTGCAACTGAACATAATATCAGTATATGTTGTCCTAATTATTTGATAACTTTTCATCAGGAACCTAAATTGGATTTAAGGTACAGCCTGTTAGTCAAATGTGTGCATTATCATCATCCCAGCATATTACAACAGCATCTGAACATCAGAACTCTGACTCTGAAGCAGTTGATAAAACTATTCCTATATTTGCATCCGAAGCTAATATTAACAAATGTGCTTCCATTGATTCACTGAATCTACATCAAGACGATGTGCACGGATTTGATTATGCTTCATTTTTTGACGGTTCTTTGGAAATTTCTGATGAAAGCATGTCTGATTTTGATGAGATGGACTCCAAAGCATTATTGTCTTTACTTCCATATACAGCTGATCATAACAGTATTGGTAAATTTGATAATGAAGATGAACCTGTGATGATTTTAGACGATTATGAAGATGAAAGTTACCAGTCTCCAGCACATGGAGGTAAGCATGTTGATGAAATTTACAAGTCTCCAGCACATGGAGGTAACGATGATGATGAAAGTTGCAAGCCTACAACACATGGAGGTAATCTTGATGATGAAAGTTACAAGTCTCCAGCACATGGAGGTAAGCTTGATGATGAAAGTAAGCATTCTCTGGCACATGGAGTTAACCATGATGAGGATCATGTTTATGTAACAGATCCTGAATTGTCTTGTGATCATCCCCCTTCACCAAAGTCTCAGCGTATAAGTGAAATGCTAAAGAAAGAAAAGGAGTTTGCTGATCAAGAAATACTTGTGTTAAAATCTCGCCTATCTTATCCATCTGTTTCCGATATATCTTCAAAGCTTTTGGAGTCTCTTAAACCTGAACTTGGCAAATTAGTTACACGTGAAGATTTCAACGGTAAGTTTTCAACCGACATCAATAATTTATCAGGCCAACAAAAAGAAATCAGTTGCAAAGTTGTGGAACTAACTGAAGTAGTTAGTAAGATAAAGTTTGAGCTGCCAAAGGATATGACAGATGTTCCTGCTATCATTAACGGCCTAAGCATCATCATATCTGAACTTAAAAAGAAGGTTGATTCTATCGAGTCCAAGCATTTGGAGGTTCCAGCATCTCTTTTGGGGCTCCCATTAAAAGTTGGTAACTTTATTGACGAGGTTTCTAAATACAAATCCTTGGAGTCTATACCTTTATCTCTTGAAAAAGTGGAAAATGCTATCTACGTTCTTAATGCTAGCCTCAAATCATCAACCTCTATGCCAGGCGCTTCTACTGATGTTGTTATGGAGAATATGAAAAAAGAATCTGGTAAACAGCTTAAAGTCTCTGATTTTTTTGGTAAAGTTAACCTCAAGCAACAAGATAATGCAAGGCTGAAGGTAGCTCAGTCTAAGCAAGATATGATGTCTCCGTTAAATGCTGATACTCATGATAAAAACAAGGTGGGGAAATCAATGGAAACTGACAAAGTTAAAGAGGCATTGATTGAATCTCGTGAGAAAGTAAGTGAAGTTCAGTTAAATGATATATTTGTTTGCAAAGAGCCAATGATGGAAAATGAGGTGGTAGAAAGTGAAGTTCAACAAGGTAATGTCACTGTTGGGAAAAAGTCAATGAATATATCTAATGAGAAAGTAATTGCAGTTCAAGAAAATGATGGCATTGTTGGCATAGGTGCATTGATTGAAGATCATGTGGTAGAAACTGAAGTTCAACAAGGTGATGGCATTGTGGGTAAAAAGCAAATGAATGAATTTAATGAGAAAGTAAATCTTGATGAAGAAAATGATGGCATTGTTGGCAAAGATGCAGTGATTGAAGATAATTTGGAAGAAACTGAAGTTCAACCAAATGATGGCAATGTTGGTAAAAAGTCAATGAATGACTCTCAGCTGAAAAAAAATTTGCTTCAAGAACCTGTTGCCACTGTTAATGAAGGCTCACTGATGATTGAGACCTCCCCTGTTAAGGAAATCAAGTACAAAAATTTAAAGGGTCAAAATGTTCACATCGTTGGTGAATCCCTTAACGAACAGCAGCGTCAGCTTGAGAGAATGTATCAAGAAAACTTGAAACATGAAAAGTTAAGGAAGAAGGCTGACATGATCAAGAGCCTTGAACCACATGTTATTGACCTCTTCACGAAGAAGAAAGCATTATATGACAAGCACTGTCATATTGTTCTGAATAGGAGAGCCCCTGGGAAAATCACCAATGTCGACATTCTTTCAAGGAATAAAGGTCCAGCTACATTGAAAATCTACAGAGATAATGGAGATGAAGAAATCATTGAAGAGTTCAAGGTGAAAGATCTTCATTGGGAAGAATGGAAAGAGTTCTTAGATTGCTGTGGGAAAAGGAAAGCCGCTCGCTGGGAAGTGTTTTTTGGTTCAATGAGGAAGCGTGTTGATGAAGTGATAGAAATGAAAGCCAAACTGAATATTCAAGATCTAATTCCTTTGCAGGATCAAGATCCTTTTATTGAACTGAATAGAATTGCTAGGAAGAAGAAGAGAGTAGGTGATGATATGGAAGAATATTTTAGGTCAACAAAATGCTTCAAAGATCAGGTTGCATATGAAGATCATCCACCTGGAACTGTGCTGAATGAGCCCACACTTGGTTTGATTATTTTCAACAATTCAGATAGAAAAGACTTCATCAGCATCGAAGAACTTGGCAATTTGAGCAATGTTATGTTGTATTTAGTTCAAACGATATTCGTAAGATTGCACAAAGGCCCTGGTACAACTGACGTAGCTAAAATGTTTAGTGAATTTGTTGTTTGAGAAGCTGAAAAGAGGAACAAGGAGAGCCCTCACAAATGTTGCAGAATCATTCCACTCCTAAATCAAGTTAGTTGATTAGATGATAATGTGTTGTTTTGAATGTAATGATATAATCTAATATTAGCTTTTGTTATATGTGGTCATGTATTTCTTCTTATCCTCTTATTTCATGCAATTATTATTAGTATCTTAATAAAAATATAAAAATTGGAATTACCCAAACACTATATTATATATTATTTAGAAAGTTAAAAAAAATATACCAATTGCAATTACACAAACACAAAATATTATATAATATTTAGTAACTTATATGAATATTTTTTTTTTATAAATGGGCATGTGTATGGTTTTACGTGTACAATTCGGTTTTATTTTGGAAACGAACGTGGGAGGTTTCCTTACTATTGTATCGGTTATGTCCTGTTTTTATGTGTACATGATCATATTTCTGTTATTCTTTTATCATATTTTGGTTCATATACATTTGATATATATTATTTTTTTATAGCTAAGTTATATTCTTGGTTTAAATATACATGATCCATCTATAAGAAGTTAAGTCTTTATTCTTAAATATAAAAATACAAAAAATACCATAAAATACAATGTTTAACAAATTGCATCATCCTGTAACAAATTGCTTCATAATAAAATACAAAAACTTTATTCTTAAATCGTAATTCGTTGTTCTTCATAAACCTTCCAAACAAAATACAACTTTGATTTAATTTCATTTACATTTCTATAATTTTTTTGAGATATCCCAGCTTCTTATGCACAATTGCTTCTAATTTGTCAAGTAAAGCTTGGAGTTTTGTCAGGTTTTCACCATCTACTTCATTCATCTTCGTATAATACATTATACATTGTTCGTCTTGATTTGAGTTGGATTGGGTACCTATTTCCGCCATAATCCTATCTCTTTCTGCTATATCTGCAAGCGCCTCCCTCATGAGGGACGTTATTCTCTTCGTTGTGTTCACATTAGCATCAATACTTCGGCTAATTTGATCAATGATATGTTTTTTTGATCCATTGCAGTTTGCCAAATCTCAAGTGTAAGAGTATATGATGAGGCGAAAAATGAACCACATTTAAGGGGTCATTTAAGCCCGAATTCGAATTTATTTGATCAAATATTGCCCTAAATCGTTCCTTTTGTGATTTTAGATACTTTGGGAGAGAAATCTGGAAAAGGTAGCAATTCGAACGTTTTTAGAGCATAAAAGTGAAGAAAACGCCAAAGTCTTAATTTTCCTTGCTGGGAACAGTAGGTGACGGCGTCAATAAGAAAATCTTGACGGCGTCAAGAGGAATTTCCATGACGATCCAGTACAGAAATGACGGCGTCACAAGGTAGGCTGTCAAGAGTAAAATGCATGACGGCCTGGAAACACATAACACATGATGGCGTCAAAAGTAGATCAAGGCAGTCCGAGGAGTATTTTGGCGGCGAGATGGCGGCGTCACAAATTTGTTCTTGACGCCGTCAGACCCTATTTCCTATATATAGTTTTCTAATTTTCACACATTAAAAGAGAGAAGTTTTGGAGAAACCCTAAGGCCGAACTTGGCACGAATTTTACAAGGGTTCTCAGCCCTTGATCCCTTTCATGTGTATTAATTGAGATAAGTATTCTTTTAATTCAATCAATATGTCTATGTGTTGGTTGTATATATCTTGTTCTTGTCTTAATTCCATCATGCTAGGCTAGATCTATCTTGTGTTTGCTTGGATCTAATGAAACCTAGATGTTAATTATGTGTTGATTACTTGTTTATGGTTGTATTGGATGAATGATTTCGATGTTAGGCTTAATAAAACTGGCAGATCTCCAATTGGTAACATGCTTGAACGTCTTAAGAAACATGAACTGACGTGCACTAGGTTTTATTGGTTGTATCTAATGCATGAGTAAATTCTAATGATCCCATGTTAGGAGCTTCTTAGCCGGCTCGACATAGGAGTGAAGTAGGCACTCATAGGATTGGGGAATTAAGTGCGCCACCCCATGAATGGTATTAAGGAATACAATCCGTCATCCACGCAACTATAACAAGTAATTAACGTGTAAAAGATATCTAGGGAGTAGTGAAATCTAAGTAAACACAACTTCTCCACCTATTGCTCACAACCTTAGTATAATTTAGTTCATTTTCATTTCTAGTATTTTATTTTGATTGCATCTTTAGTATTGGGTTAGTTGACTAGCAACTAATTGCGCCCAAATCCTTAAAACCTGAGATTTTTACTTGCTTTCTAAAAAAAATATAAAAATACAAAAATAATCATCCCTCATCTTTAGAACTAGTATTTAGGTTTTCTAATCCTAGCGACACTATTCCTAGCTGAACGATCAATCCCCCGGTACTTGTCACTATACTATACTACAATGATCAGGTACACTGCTTGGTGGGGGTTGTAAGCTTCTCAAGATCCCTTGAGAGGTAAAGCCTGGTGCGATCCCCACGTATCAAGTTTTTGGCGCCGTTGCCGGGGAATAGTTATTGTCTAGGTTAGAATCTCTTTTTATTAGGTCTACTTGCTAGATTCCTTTCTAGTAAGATTTTATTTTTATTTTTTAGGTTTCTTTAGTCTATCTTATTTCTTTGTATTTTTGTTTGTAACTCTTCACCACCCGACATCATGGACGATGGGAACATCCTTGAACCCGTCATCCCACCACAACAAAACCCACCACTAGAACCTCCTAGGCCTCGAACCTTAGGAGAGTATTCCCGACCTAGCCACCAAAGCTACCGAAACACCATTGAGCTCACCGGAGCCAATGTGACCCCCTTGCGATCCGACACCATCCGGTTGGTGCAAAGCGGATGTGCATTCCATGGACTTCGTTCAGAATATCCAAACCAACATCTTAAGGACTTCCTAAAAATCGTAGATTCCATAGACTTAGGTGTTGAAACTAGAGAGACAACCCGATAACGCCTATTCCAATTCTCTCTACGGGATCATGCTAGTCAATGGCTTGAGCATTTACCCGCGGGATCCATCACCACATGGGATGATCTCACCACTCGTTTCCTTGCTCAATTTTGCCCACCGGGGAGAACTACTAAGCTTAGAAATGACATCTTGATGTTCCAACAACATCAAAATGAATCTCTTTATGAAGCATGGACTCGTTTCAAGGACTTACTCCAAAAAGTCCCTCATCATGGCATAGATCTTTGGCTCCAAGTCCAAATCTTTTATGACCATATCGATCTCTCCACGAGGCGAGCCATTGGCCAATCGGCCGGTGGTAAGCTACGTGATCTAAGTGCGGAACAATCATGGGAACTCATAGAAGATCTTGCTCTCTATGACAACGAAAGTTGGAATGATCCTCGTGATTTGAACAAAATGGTCAAGGCAATATCTTTGCCTTCGAACAATTCTAGCACTCCCGACCGTAGGATCATGGAACTTGAGGACCAAGTCAAGTTTCTCATGAAATCTTACGAAGCTCCTAAGCCTTCAAGCCAAGTGAACAAAATCACTTCTTCATGCGAATTATGTAGTGGTCCCCACGACACTCGTGATTGTGTGGAACTCCCTAGAACAACTTTTGCTGACTACACATCCACACGTACCGACGAAGCGGGAGATAAGTGGTACACTTTCAAGCCCGAGCCAAACCCTTACGGTGATTCATACAACCCCTCTTGGAAAAATCACCCAAACCTTAGGTGGAAACAAAATCAACCCACTTCTTCCAATCCGCCTAATCGTTATCAACCAAACGGTCCACCCTCCAACCGTACTTTCAACAACAATCCTTCTAACAATTATGGTAGTACCAACAATCTTGAAGGATTGATGTCTAAGTTCATGGCATCTCAAGAAGCTCGCATAGCTAGGTTCGAAACCGAATTCAACCAACAACAAACGGAGATGACCAACAAGATTGACAACTTGTTGAAGGCCCTCAACAACCAAGCGTTAGCCACACCTAGGAAGGACACTAGGGACACCAATAACGGAATCCAAATTAAGGACCCCTCATCATCCAAACATGTCCACTTTGTCAATGTTGTCACCATTAAGCGAATAGATAAGGAGATAGAAGAAAGTGACAAGGATGAAGTTGGAGTAGAAACCGAGACTAGGGATGAAAGTAGGGAGGTTGAGGTTAATAAGGGAGAAGAGTTAGAGGAAGTAGAAACTATAGAGAAATACTTTGACAAGATGCCCACCAAGGAAGAACGGGAATACCATAAGGATTTATTCGATAGTCCCGAGAGACCGTATATCCTTGGCACATCCCTTATCAAAATGGGAGACCCCTCTAACATTAACATACCGTGCAAAATCGGGCACATGCATATATGGAAAGCTTACATCGATCCTAGATCTCCTGTTAACATCATGACTAGGACTTATTACAATTGGGTGATGAAGAAGCAACTTGATTTTAGGATGATGCCCAATAAGAATCTGATAAGTAATATTGCAGGAAGAGTGAAGGGATTACATGTGATTATAGGCAATCTCATTTATGAGATCGATTTTATGATAGTAGAAGACACTCGTCCGGTGATTGATGCTTGCCTAAGCCAAATAATATTTGGAAAACCATTTGTTGAGGCCACTAGGATGAGTTATGATCCGACTCTAGGGATAGTTAGATTTAAGGAAGAAAACGATGAGGTTGCCTATCAAATGCCCTACAAAATTGACCAATACCGCCTCCTCTCTAATGTAGAAAAAGAACACAAGCAAGCGGCTTATTATAGGAATGAGGAGGATAGACGTAGAGGAGTATAGTATGTGAAGAATAGGATGCTTGGTTTCTACAAAGAATGCTTGCAACTAGGTCCGGAATGCAAAACTGGTTTAGAAGACGACCTAGAGAGTGGAACCAACGATGAGGTCACGTAGTAACCCATGACCTTGAGTCTAGCTACAAGACTCGTAAATAAAGAAAAGCGCTTCTTGGGAGGCAACCCATGTTTTGTGTGTTTTTATTTGTTTGTTTGTTTGTTTGTTTGATTTTATTTGCTTCCGTATGCATGCTTTATTTTTTTTATTGTTGGTAGATCATGTTTCTCAATTAAAATGTGGAAATACTTTACTTTGTTGTTTTGGCCTAGTCTTAACTCTACCTAAAAGTATTTTTGCAAAAGATAAGTGTAAGGGGAAACCCCAAATATGTTTTTAAGAAATAAACCGATCATGATTCTCCACAATATTAAATGAACATGTATATTCGTATTTGTTAGAGTCAAATGCTTGTATTGAGTCATAATGAAGTTTTGTAGGATTTTACAGGAAGTAGGACCAAGTTTTTCCATAAATTTTCTGAAAACTTAACATAAGAATTTCTGCAGGTCACTTCTGACGGCGTCACGAGTTAACTCTTGACGGCGTCACGTGTAAAAATCTTGAAATTTTACCGGTTTTGTTTTTCTAACGGAGTCTTACGGTTTTTGTGAATTATTCAGTTTTATAATCTCCAGGAAATCTACAAACTTCATTCCACAAGCATTATATCTTATTTTGTTTTCTAGGATTTAGTAACTTATATAGGATGCCGCCGATTTTATGCGAGGTAGTCTTGTCTATTTTCTCAGGATTCACAGGTTATGTATGACAAGAAGATGATTTATATTCTGGAAGGGAAGCTTTGATTGTTCATTTTCTTGGAGGAAGATTTAACCTGGCCACCTTATTATCCATGCCGAGCGAATCAGGGGAGTATTTGATTTCATTCTTTTTACTTTTTCACTTTTACATTCTTTACTTGAACATTGGGGACAATGTTCATCTTAAGTGTAAGGGGAGGGTAAAAAGATGATACCTTACATATGCACTTTCGCTTGAGTTTGTTTTGTTTAATGGTAGATGTGTAATAAAACTATGAGAAATACTTGTTAGTGCAATTTTAGCGCCAAATTAAAATTTTTTTTACAACATTTAGGAGTGAAACTTTAGCCATAGCAAGCGTCTCATGGATAGGAGATTGTATGACTAGCACATAACCGTATATTCAGAAAAATTTTCCACCCAAATATGTGAGGTTCGCCTTTAGATTTGATAGGAAAAGCATTTACTATTAGTGCTTATGAGTGTACCGGTAGCATTTAGATTCTAGAACTTGCATTAGTGATGCATCCCGAGACCGCTAGTGAGACTACATTCGTGTAGTAGGATTTACTACATGATAAGAGGCATTAGGATCACCCTTGTGTTTAAACCCGTATCATGATCACTTGACCATTTAAGTCATATTACTTGGCTAGTTAAGTCAACTAATTTTTCCCACACCATTAGCGTTGTACTCATTTTTAGTACACGAAACCCCTAGTACACCCCTCCGAGCCTATCTTTTCGTTTCTAACTTTAAGCATTTTACTTAAAGGAAGAATTTGTTACACCCCACTTAAATGTACACCCAAATCGCCTTAGCCTTCCGTGTATGCGCTCATGTTTAGTGCATTATTGTTATTTGTTAAACTCTAAGTTAACTATCTAATTGACTACATGGTTGCTAAGTCGAGTCATATCCTTGTACATATTGTTTTGGGACGATTGGTACTCATGGGTAAAGTACTTATTTTATGGAGTAATGGGGAAGGACATCATTTATTACCCCCGTATGTACGTTAATCTTAAAAGTACTCCAAGTGTTTTGATTTTCTTAATTCGAGTCATTAGATTAGTTTATTGTAAAGTATGTAAAGATTCAAGTGTAAGGGAAATGTTCATTCCCTATGATGTATTATTATGGATGGTAGGGTAAGAGTGTATGCAAAAAAAAAAAAAAAAAAAAAAAAAAAAAAAAAAAAAAAAAATCAAGAAAAGAAAAAAAAAAAAATAGAAAAAGAGAAAAAGAGAAAAAACATACGGACTACCATCCCGTTTCATTCTATGTTCATTTTATGTTTTTGTTATTTTTCATTTATTAGCTTAAGTCGGGTCTAGTCTTGGCTTAGCAACGCCATATTGTACATGTAATTAACCAAGATTGTTAACTCGCCACTAGTAAAAACTTCTTTTATCCAACAAAACCGTGTATTTCATATCCCTACACCTAATGTTACAACCCTTTAAAAGACCTCTTTGATAGTTTATCCTAGGTGCTTACGCCATGTGGTGGAGGTTTGATCCTTTCCCAAGCCTATGGTAATCTATTTTGCTATGACAGGTAGTGAGATATATCTTCCGTTTCCATATTGTAATTTATACTTTATTACACCCGAGAGATGTGAGTATCTAAACACTATTTGTGAGGTGCTTGTGTATGACCTCCGTGCTTGTCTATTGGTCTTTAGTGGAACGATTATTTGTTGTAATTACTTTTATATTAGTGTTAAATGACCCCTAACGTGTATTTTGAGTAGAATAAAAGCGCATTTGCTTGAGGACAAGCAAATCTCAAGTGTAAGGGTATATGATGAGGCGAAAAATGAACCACATTTAGGGGGTCATTTAAGCCCGAATTCGAATTTATTTGATCAAATATTGCCCTAAATCGTTCCTTTTGTGATTTTAGGTACTTTGGGAGAGAAATCTGGAAAAGGAAGCAATTTGGACGTTTTTAGAGCAAAAAAGTGAAGAAAACGCCAAAGTCTTAATTTTCCTTGCTGGGAACAGTAGGTGACGGCGTCAAGAAGAAAATCTTGATGGCATCAAGAGGAATTTCCATGACGATCCAGTACAGAAATGACGGCGTCACAAGGTAGGGCGTCAAGAGTAAAATGCATGACGGCCTGGAAACACATAACACATGTCAGCGTCAAAAGTAGATCAAGGCGGTCCGAGGAGTATTTTGGCGGCGAGATGACGGCGTCACAAATTTGTTCTTGACGCCGTCAGACCCTATTTCCTATATATAGTTTTCTAATTTTCACACATTAAAAGAGAGAAGTTTTGGAGAAACCCTAAGGCCGAACTTGGCACGAATTTTACAGGTTTTTCAAGGGTTCTCAGCCCTTGATCCCTTTCATGTGTATTAATTGAGATAAGTATTCTTTTAATTCAATAAATATGTCTATGTGTTGGTTGTATATATCTTGTTCTTGTCTTAATTCCATCATGCTAGGCTAGATCTATCTTGTGTTTGCTTGGATCTAATGAAACCTAGATGTTAATTATGTGTTGATTACTTGTTTATGGTTGTATTGGATGAATGATTTCGATGTTAGGCTTAAGAAAACTGGCAGATCTCCAATTGGTAACATGCTTGAACGTCTTAAGAAACATGAACTGACGTGCACTAGGTTTTATTGGTTGTATTTAATGCATGAGTAAATTCTAATGATTCCATGTTAGGAGCTTCTTAGCCGGCTCGACATAGGAGTGAAGTAGGCACTCATAGGATTGGGGAATTAAGTGCGCCACCCCATGAATGGTATTAAGGAATACAATCCGTCATCCACACAACTATAACAAGTAATTAACGTGTAAAAGATATCTAGGGAGTAGTGAAATCTAAGTAAACACAACTTCTCCACCTATTGCTCACAACCTTAGTATAATTTAGTTCATTTTCATTTCTAGTATTTTATTTTGATTGCATCTTTAGTATTGGGTTAGTTGACTCGCAACTAATTGCGCCCAAATCCTTAAAACCCGAGATTTTTACTTGCTTTCTAAAAAAAATATAAAAATACAAAAATAATCATCCCTCATCTTTAGAACTAGTATTTAGGTTTTCTAATCCTAGCGACACTATTCCTAGCTGAATGATCAATCCCCCGGTACTTGTCACTATACTATACTACAATGATCAGGTACACTGCTTGGTGGGGGTTGTAAGCTTCTCAAGATCCCTTGAGAGGTAAAGCCTGGTGCGATCCCCACGTATCAGCATGTAACATATATAGTCTAATATAGTCCAATAGATGATCACATGTGTTTTTTTAATGTAATATGCACGTCCAACCTATAAACTCAAACACTTTATCGTCATGCTGAATGTATGTGGCTGACATATTTGTATCTTTCTAATCTTATTTCAGATTATAACATAAACATGTAAATCACACGTGCTTGGTTCGTGTTTATATTATCTATTCAGCACGTATAATCTACAAACTGAAACCATGAAACATCAATATACGCTGAATATATTGTACGAATATATAAATTAACAAAAAAAAAGATAAATAAAAAGTGCACAAATTGCTTGATACTGAAAAATCTAAACCATTAATTCTGTTAATAATTTGTTGATTGATAGTAAAATACAATTCTGATAAAAAAAAAAAAAAAAAAAAAAAAAAAAAAAAAAAAAAAAAGAGTAAAATACAATAAATTTCTTTCTTCAATCCTAATACTTCAGTTTGCATAAAGCTTCCCAACAAAATACAATATTGTTGAAATGTTGTTCACATTTCTACAATTTGTTTGAGAAATCCCATCTTCATATCAATAATTGCCCTTATTTTGTTTTGGATCCATTGAGGTTTTGTTGAGAATGGAGTAGTTATGTTAGAGTTTGTTTATAAGTTTATGTAATTTTGATTCAGTGTGTGGGAGTTTTATATTGTGTGAAAAATGGAAGTTGGATGGTTGTGGTAATTATGTGTTTAAAGTTGTGTATAGGTTAAATGAATTTAAAGTTTCCATGTAAATATATGACAAACTGTTAATTTAATTTTTGTATAAGCGTGTTTAGTTTTTTTATATTCCCAAATAAAGTCATTTAATTTGTTATCATGCTTCACACGCTCAATGCATGTAAGCTTATAAATTTTTTTTAAAAAACATCTTTTTAATCAGATTTAATTCAAAAACACCATTCACAAAAATCGAGCATTTTCACACCTAAAAGTATCAATATATAAATATCCGAGTCGCATCTAAAAGTATGGATGTTTTAGCAATATCATTAATTATTTTAGTTTACATGCAAGGAAGGACCTATTATTTTTAAGAGGGTCTTACACAAAACAAATGTTGGGCTAACTAAACTTACATCGTAAGAAAGAAAGTAGAAAAACAGATTGGGGATTGCACATACCACTAAAAAAGAGCATTTTGGAATGTCATTTTGCACTTCGTGACCAAAAATCAGGTGTAGACCGTACCACACCCGACATACATGTGTATCCGTCCATGTTTAATATTGGAATTAAGATTTTAATATATTTTGCTAATTACCTACTATAATGTCATTAATCATAATATTGGAATTAAGATTTTAATATATTTCCTAAACAAAAATATAAGTGATAAGTATTAAAGGAAAAAAAAACAAAAATAGAGAAAAAAAAATAACGATAAAACAATTACATGTAAAACGGAATATATTAAATTAAAAAAAAAGTAGGGGTCAAATAAGCAAACAGGCGGCGTACACACTTCCCCTGAACATCACATCCATCAAATCTCTGAAACACTATTAAACAATAAAATACTTTTTTGATACTCCACTATAACAAAATAATGCATATGCTGAAAAAAATTACAAAATCTCTCTGCTGAAAGAAAATAAGGAATAATCAAACTTCATAAATCTCTCTATGCTGAACATTTATGGATTACAACTATCATATTTCAGATTATACTATAAACTCTAATGGCTAAACTGAAACCAGTATGTGTAATCCACAAACTGAACCCAGCATATTAAACCATGTGTTGGTTCGTTTGATATTTTCTATTCAGCATGTCTAATCTACAAACTGAAACCAGCATCTGAAACCATAAAAAGTTTATTGTTATTTACTACTTTCTGACTACTTTAAAGTAAGTGAACAAATTTATATCAGATTACAACATAAACATCAAAATAAAATGTTTATACATCATATCATCATATGATGCTGAATGTGAACCATTCTGAACAATAATAATTTAATGTATAACATAACTCAGACAACTTAATATTATATTAATAAAATTCATATTGAGTTACATACCAAAATAAAATTACATTCATAATTCTTTACATATTCTTAATATTGTCAATAAACTTAACATTCAAATTCATATTTTCTGATGTGCCGTTTTCAATATCCCTAAGTTCGTTTAGCACTTCCATTTCTTTAGTACGAATTTTGATGAGGAAGTCTTCTGTCTTCTTATACAGATCTGAACCTCCTAATTTCGGAAGAACTTCAATGAGATCCTGTCTTCCTTTTGCTGTTTTTATTATTTGTTCCAGAATCGTGTTTAGAGACTTTGCTTTCTCCAATTGTCGGTATGTTTCTTCAATAGCTTGAATGCTCATCTTCAGTTTGAAAGCGTTGTTTTCTGCCATTTAGCTGTTCCAAAAGAAACCCCCTTTTTTGTTGTTTTTTTTATGCTTTTTAATGTGTGTGTTGATAATTTGTGTATGTTGATTTATATAGGAAAAAAAGTTTTAGTTTTGTTAGGTCTAGAAGTTTAAAGGTTACTCATGCCTTTTATGGATAATGGCATTATGGGCTTATGTCCAGGCCCAAACCTAATAAAATTAGAATATACTTGTTTAACTTGTGGAAAACTAGAAGGGGGGGGGGTTGAATAGTTTTACGTCTTTTTAATTTTATTATGAAAACTTAGTTTAGTTTTAAAACCTTGTTTGCTTTTAAAACTTTGATTCAATCTTATGTGAACTCAAATCTTGAACAATATGAACAACTATATCTAAGTATGAACAATAATAATATAAGCTAAGTATGTGAAATCAACACATGCACAATATAAACAATTATAGCTATATACGAGAGATAAGTAAGTAATCATTTATTTTATAATCCTTAGTTATATTTTGTATGAAAACTTTACTTGATCGAAATGATCAATTATATGTATGTTACCTTTTTAGTTTGATTGTAAAAACTTTGTTTTGTGAATGAAACTTTCGTTTGATCTTTAAGTAAAATCAATACTAGCACTATATGAGCAAATATATATATATATATATATATATATATATATATATATATATATATATATATATATATATATATATATATATATATATATATATACGTCTACGTCTACAAAGGTAATAACGATATAAGCAAGATAATAAGTAAGATATGGAAAGATCTAACCGCGAGACAAAGGATTTATAGTGGTTCGGCTACAAGGACACCTTCCTTGCCCTACTCCACTCCTCGAGTCACCTACTCGAGAGTTTTCTTCACTATGTCAACAAGCTCCCTTATGGCGGAGAAAACCTTACACACCAATATACAAACCACAACTTCGTCACAACTTATTCACACCTTCTACATAACTTCTTCACACCTAGTCACTACTTAATCACAACACTACTTCTTCACACCTATCTATCTTCGCAACTATCTACTTCACAACAATCTTCTTCACAACTATCTACTTCCCAACTTCTCTACTTCACAACTATCTACTACACACCTTGCTAATCTATCTTCTATCAAATATTTACAACTAATTACACAAAGAAATAGATATAATGGATGATGCTCTAACAACTTGGATGTGGAGGTCACAACAAGTTGTAATACTTCTTCTCTTGAAGGATTGAAGTATTCTTCTCTTGCACTTGAAAGGTAGAGGTTTGGATCACTTTGAAACAAAGATTTATGTATGTATGATCAAAGGATTTTAGAGAATAGAAATGAGATCTAGAACAGAAAGTTTTGGGGTGCAAAAGGTGAGAAAAATCTGTGGAATGAACCAGTATTTATAGGGGAGAAAATACTGTTTGGGAGCGTGGTCGGTCCCCTTAATAATTAAGGGGACCGCCTAGTATAATTAAGGGGGCCGCCTAAGAAAAAAATATTTTTTCTTCAGATTTTTTGTCTTTTTGTGGGGGAGGTTTTTCCTGAAGAATGTAGCTGTTTTTTTGGGTTGAAATTTGAATTCAACCTATTTATTTTGAATAAAACATTTCTTATAAATACAAAATTGTTTTGTATAAGTTTAAAAATGTTTGTCCCACTTTAATAAAATGTAAGGTTTGTAAAAATAAAAATTCCTTTGATCATAAAATGCATTAGACACTTTGTTTATTCATACCTTAAGTGATATGGATGCTAAAGCAAATATTTACGACTAAACACTTGTTTACGTCATAATTTGTAGTTCAATGAGTTTACGTTTTGTGATTATCAAAACATAGAGATATCGATATATGTTAATAATGTTTTTAGGCATTATTTATATCAACAATCTCCCCCTTTTTGATGATTGCAAAACCTAAACTCATTAAGTCTAAAAATTAATTTTTAGACAAGTACTTAGTGAGTTTATATTCACTTCTCCCCCTTTTTGTAGAATCAATAAGGTTATGCCGTCTAGCTTCATAAATGAAGTTAGACGGGATGAAAGCTCCCCCTTGATGTGTGCTCCCCCTTGTTCGAGTGCACCAAGGAAACGAGATATGGAATTCTCGTAAGAAAAATATTAGAAGCACAAGCATATATAGAAGAATATGCAATACAAATACGCATAGCAAAAGAATATTAAGGATACATAACAATTAATTCAAAGTGATTATGTTAAAGATCCTAATTTGCCAAAGAGAGCCATCGGACTTGCTTGTAACAAAAGGTTGGTTGATTCGTATTTGAAAGTGAAAATCATTAGCATATAGTATGCTTAGATAGTTGATGATGGAGTGTTTGGAATGAAGATGGTTGAGTTAGGGTAAGGTTGTTGGATTAATGAAGGTATATGTTTGGGTCGTGAAGGTTGGAGATTTTGGTGGTGGAGAGTTTGTAGCGGAAGAGGTTGATTAAGGTTTTGGATGTTGTTCAAGTGAGGGTATTGGATGTGATCTAGTGAGAAGACATTCAATCCAAGTGAAGTGTTCATTGAATGAAATGGTTTTTAGGAGAAAGATGCAACAAGGTCAATTGTTGACATGTTTTTCAACTTGATTTATGTTGTGTGGTGATGAGGGTGAGCTAGATGAAGGTGGATCCAAATTGCGTTGAGAAAGATGTAAGGCTAAAAGAGCATTAAGCTCACGGGCTTCTTGTAGCTCCTCAACGAACTTCAAGTGTTCGAAGGAAGGTGGTGGAGCATGATAGTTGTCTTGGGTGAGGGTTTGAACATGCAACATAGGAATGGCATGTGAAGTTGTAGGATGTGGTGGTGATACTCTTGGTGGTGGAGACATGTTTGAGCTTGGGTAATCATGAAAACATGATATGGGTGGAAGAGATGCTTCATGAGTGGATGGTGTTTTTTTTGAGTGAGCAACATGTAAAGTGTTGGTAATGAGGTTGGGATTATTGTTTTGGGATTGTGCATGCTCATCATAAGAAGGAGCATTAGTGAAAGCGCGAATGGATGATTTGTTCTTAAATGGATCATTTTTGTGAGAGTGAGGTTTAAGTGTTGGTTGATTATGAACATCACTTGAGTTGTGAAAGGGTTCATTTGAGTGAACATGAGGTTTGTGTATCATGAAATATGGTTTGACCTTCATGGGTTAAGTTGTAGTGGTGATGACACACTTTGTAGAGTGTAGGGAATGGTTATATGGTTGAATCTTTTTGTGATGATGATTAGGTGGAGTTATTGGTGAAGATGGAAAATGAGTATCAAGTGATGTAATTGGTAGGATCAAGGATGGATAAACTATGATGAAAGGTTTAGGATAGAATAGGTTTGTGAATTTTGAGAAGTGTAGGATGAAATGGGCTAAAAAGTAGAAAAAGAAAACAACACCTTCGACCATCAGATGGCCGGTCCCCTTAATTGAAGGCCGGTCCCCTTAATAATTAAGGGGGCCGCCTTATGATTTCAGGGGGGCGCCCGTCTGGTGATTCCCAGATTGCCAGAAAAGGGTTTTTGGTAGTGAATTGCAGAAAGGTTGTGTTTTTGGTTTCAAACAAGTCCAACTCTTTGAGGCAATTAATCATATACTAATTATGTAGGCAATTATGTAGCCAAAGCATGTTAACCAAAGAGATTAAGTAAACAAGCAATTTCATCTAGCATGTAAACATACTCATCAAGCAAGTAAAATATAAGTGCTAGGAAACAATAAAGCAACATCAAGTATATCATAACTACATAACTAGGAGATTTAATCCTAATGTGTATCAATGTGCAATAAGTGGGTAGTTATGATAGCATGGATTTCTAGACTTGTTACAAACAATGTCTTAATAGACAAACCATGGTCCTCTTGATTTGATTTAGTTCACTTATAAGTGTCATTTATATAAATATAGATGAAAAATATGAGATCACCATGCATGATTTAAAGAGACATTTTTAGCATTATTCAACAATGTTTGAAAGTAGGTTTTCACTTAGATGTGAGAGTTATTTGAATAAAATAGATTGGGTTTTACTTCAAAATGTGTGAATGAACGGTAAAGTATATTTTCCCAATCTTTAGTTTTGATCAAAACAAAATTGTGGATATTGATAGTGAAAACATGTTATTTAAAAGTGGGATAGTTATTTGAAAAACTATTTTCAAAATGTGAGGTTTTTGCATATTTTTAGAGATATTAGATTTTTGACAACCAATATCATTAATCATATATTTTAAAAGATGTTTATTAAAGATCTCATGCTCAAAAGGATTGGCTAAGCCAATTTTTATTTCATGCTATCGTTTCTACATATCCTATGATCCTAAAGGAAGTGATGATGATAATTAATATGATAGATGCGAGAGTGTTGAATAGGGTATAACCTAACATCTATAGTTCCTTTGTTTTCGCACGCTTATCTAACTTAATGTCATAGTCTACGAGAGCTTATTTCATCCATAGTTTTCTTACGCGAGGGATCTAATCCTACTTCTATATTAACGATTGATCCACTTAACTCATTCCACTTCATCACCATGAGTTTGCTAATAGTGGATATAACACCCCCAAAATCGATAAATACAGCGGAAGACTTAAAATGTCAGCGGAAGACTTTTGGGGTATTATATTGTGGATCTTTCGTCACAATTATAGAAAACGATTCAAGTGATCGTTTTAAGTTTTATTTAAAATACCAAATATTCATAATTCCAAGAGAATTCGTTATTCAACAACAAGTTTTATTTAAAGAGAAATAAACGTTTCTTTATTTGCCCACTTCGTGCCATTGCCATCCATTCCATTTAGTTACCTGAGATAAACATGCTAAAAGTCAACAAAAGTTGAGTGAAATTCATAGGTTTATATTTAAGAGTTTGAACACAAGAGATAGATGTTTATTGTAATATCGATACAAATAAACAAGTTAGAAAATCACATTCATTATTGCATTAAGCTCATGACACTCAACGATTCAACAGACATCAATATTTTCATAATAATGATGTGAAATATATAGCCCCCAAGATAGGTATTTGCCAGTAACCTATTATATTCAAATAACGTGCATTTGGTGACTTTCCTCTAGCAACCAAATGGGGATTGTCAATCCCTAATAGATCTATTCACAATTATTTACGTTCACTTTTCAAGTGATTAAGGTTCATGATCGAGGGACTTTTGGCAATAGCTACTTAAGCAATAATAAGATCAGGAAAAGACTTGTGTTCGATTTTTAAGCATGTATCTCCCCCACAGAAAATTAGTTAAATGTGGGCTATGAACTCACCTTAGTAGGATAGTAGAACAATTGTAATCTCAACGATGCAAGGCAACGGCTTCACACACAACCTAAAAGATATGGCACGTTTTAGTTCTTAAGTCTCGTTTCATTGCGAACGTTTATTATTAATTATAAAGAATCGATGAAGTGCATACGTGATGTGTTGCGTCGTATAAAAATGAATAATGGTTACGTATTGTTTTATTCGTATTATATATATAATAGTTACGTTTTATTATTATTTATCATTTTAATATATAATCAAATATATATATATATATATATATATATATATATATATATATATATATATATATATATATATAATAAATATAGAATTATTATTAAAAGTAATTATTTCAATTCGATCCCTAAAGTTTTCTCAATTTTACACTTTTTACCCTTGACGGAAAAATATTTACGCCGTTAGTCCAAAAGTTATATATATTTATATTTTTAGTCCAAGATTCAAATATATACATTTAAAATCCTTAAGTTTCAATATTTACAATTTATACCCCTTAGAAAACAGTTTTTATACTTTTCACTAAAGTTTACCAATTTGGCAAATTTAGTCCTTATCCCTCGTATATTTGCAAAAATAGTCCCAACTTTACCAAATTTAAAACTTAACATTTTTATTATTTCATTAAGCTCAAAATATTTAGAAAAGCTTATTTTCACAGCTTATTAGCTTATACTCCTCTTATTTCGTTTAGTGGGCTTAACGATCCAATATTAAAGGCCCATTAAGATTTTATGATCCAAAGGGTTTGGGGGAACACTAGGTTAGTCGAAATCCATCATTTTAAGTTATAACCACATTTCGAAACAGCTTATGTACTCAGCTTATCACAATAAGCCAAAACGAACTTATTGGGCTTAGACGGCCCAAAGCTTATTTAAGTTTCTGAAAAACTGGTTTCATGGCGTTTTACTTTAGGCCTCGTTAAGTGATAAAATCAAATCGTTAGGTCAATTAATTTACCATTCTTGTTAGTGTATCAAGTACTTAATTAGATCGTGTAAAAATATTTAGGGGTTGTGTGTCGATTTTTGAAATGGCGATGTCATAATGTGTGGTCAAAACTCATATCGTAAAACAATATAAGTTGGAAAATAAACTAAGTGTTATAGTATGTTTCGTGCATGTTCAATACAACATAGTAACGTGTGATTTCTAGGGTGTATACGTTATTATTAGTTCCATATTATTATAGATACTCGTTAAGGACTTAGTAAACATACAATACGACATATAATATGTGCATGTTACGTTTTTGTTTCTTATTTTATTTGGACGAAGTGTTTGTGCAAAAGTAAATAATACGTATATAAATATGTAATAAAATAGCGATTAGAAGGTCTCACCTCACCTTAAAAGGTGGAGTAAAACGTAGTGTATGGTTCGTGTATATGGTTCGATGTCTCTTGGTTCACTTCACGTCTCTCCAAGGTTCAAGTAGACTCCAAGCTTGCTTCCTAGGTTCGTCTTGAAACGTGGTACACTTGAGAATCCTTTCGTCCCTTTCTAGCTCCTTTTCGTTAGAATTTTTAGTGGTAGTGGTACGTATGAGGGTATGTAGTGATGTTGTTTGCATGTAAAGTTTATATAGGCTGAAATTTGAAGTGTAGAAACAAGATAGGTTCACATGAGTGAAGATTGCATGTTAGGCGAATAGTATCACCATTCACAATGCCCAATCGAAGGTTTACATTGCTAAGATCTTGTGTGATTTGTTCCTGCTCACTCCTGATGCATTCTTACACTTACATTGTTCATTTAGATGGGATTGGAGGGCAATGGGTGGTGCTAACGAATGTCTTGACACGTTTAGAACTTATCTTGCATATTGAGTTTGGTAGTTTACTTAGGGTGTTTCTGGGGTAGTAGACGAGTAATAATAAGTGTAACTTGAGTTGTTTCTATTTCTTTGGTACTAGGTGAGACGAGGTAAACAAAAATATAAGTAGGTTGTGTGTAGAAATCGTAAAAACATAGGGTGGTTTTGGGTGTGTCGCGGCAGTGCAAAAGAAAGAAAAATAATAAAAGTGCGTTTGGGCTTGTGCTTGGTGGGCTAACGTTTGGTCTAGGCCCAGCAGAAATTAAAGAGAAAAAGGGAGTCCGTTTGGTTATGTAATTGGATTCGTGGCCCATTGAGTTTTGGGGGCCCACCTGGGGTGTCTCGATTATCGTGTCGAAGTTCAAAAATATAAGTGAGCGTTTTCGGGAAGTTTCGTAGGTTCGGGAAATATATAACTAGTATACGTTATTTAGACGAAACGTATTATTAAATAATAACGCGTTATATAATTATTTATTGTTCGCAATAAATATAGGCAACCTAGGTTGTGTGTAAGCATCGTTCCTGGGTAAACGGTCAATCACAGTTATCATAGTGGTTCAATATCAAGCCAAAAAAAATTTTGTTACCCGTAAAATGGTGTTAATTTATCGTAACATCGTTTTTATTTATTTGTATGCATTTACTAATCATAAGGGAAATTTACGAGAGGTTACATTACCTACTTCTTACAGGGAATTCCGTCCCGGAATTGTAGTCTAAGATAGTTGTCGAGGGTGTCTTAGGTGAAGAGATGTGGGTACTTGGAGCGAATCTGATCCTCGCGCTCCCAGGTGTATTCCGGTCCTCGCTTGGAGTCCCAACGAACTTTGACAATAGGGATACGGTTTTGTTTTAATTGTTTGACTTCTCTATCCATGATTTCAATAGGTTCCTCAGTAAAGATAAGGTTATCATCTAGTCGAATTTCCTTCAATGGAATCACAAGAGATTCATCGGATAAACACTTCTTAAGGTTTGACACATGAAAGGTGTCGTGAATCCGACTAAGTTCTTCGGGTAGTTCTAGTCTATAAGCCACGGGTCCTATCCTTTCCAGGATTTTGAATGGACCGATGTATCTGGGGTTCAACTTTCCATGCTTTCCAAATCGTACCATTCCCTTCCAGGGAGATACTTTCAATAATACTCTGTCTCCAATTTGAAATTCCAGGGGTTTCCTTTTTAGGTCTGCGTATCTTTTCTGTTGATCTCGGGCTGCTTGTAAGCGTTGCTTAATGTTAATGATTTTCTCGGTTGTTTCCCTAACAAGGTCTGGTCCTATAAGTTGTCTTTCTCCGACTTCTGCCCAACAGACGGGCGATCTGCACTTCCTACCATACAGTGCTTCGAATGGTGCTGCTTTTATACTGGCGTGGTAACTATTGTTGTATGAAAACTCTGCTAATGGTAAGTGCTTATTCCCACCTTTTCCAAAATCGATAACGCATGCTCGGAGCATATCTTCCAAGGTTCGAATAGTTCTTTCACTTTGACCATCGGTTTGAGGGTGGTATGCTGTGCTCATATCTAGTTTAGTTCCTAAGGCTTTCTGTAATGATTTCCAAAAGTGTGAGGTGAAACGACTATCTCGATCCGAGATAATCGAAATTGGTACTCCATGTCGAGTGACAATTTCCTTCACATATACCTGAGCTAGTGTATTCATCTCATCGGTTTCTTTGATGGGTATAAAATGAGCGGATTTTGTTAGACGATCCACAATAACCCATATTGTGTCGTGTCCGGATGAGGTTCTTGGGAGTTTGGTGATGAAGTCCATAGTGATTCGTTCCCATTTCCACATAGGAAGTTCTGGTTGTACAAGTAAGCCTGAAGGTTTCTGATGTTCTGCCTTTACCCTTGAACATGTTAAACATTTACTGACATATTCTGCGATGTCAGCCTTCATGTTTGGCCACCAATATAGTCTCTTTAAATCCTGATACATCTTGTCGGAACCTGGATGAATAGAGTATTTTGACTTGTGGGACTCATACATGATGAGCTCACGAATACCCCCGATCATCGGGATCCAACTTCTGTCCTTGAAACATAGTGTTCCATCAGATTTCTTCACGAAACCATTCTTATTTTCGGGCATACCGTAAATCTTTTCTTTGGGTCGGTTTTCTTCTTTAAGTGCTTCGCTCTGCGCGGTAAGGATTTGGGATGGAAGGGGTGAGTGGATAGTCATCCCTAGTGATCTAACTCAAGGGGTTTCAATCGTTCCTTTCGGCTTAACGCATCTGCTACTACATTAGCCTTTCCTGGGTGGTAACGGATCTCACAATCATAATCGCTGAGCAACTCTAGCCAGCGACGTTGCCTCATATTCAAATCCTTCTGATCCAAAATGTGTTGAAGACTCTTGTGGTCGGTGTATACGGTGCATTTGGTGCCATATAAGTAGTGTCTCCACAACTTGAGTGCAAACACTACAGCTCCTAACTCCAAGTCATGAGTCGTGTAGTTTTCCTCATGTTTCTTTAGTTGGCGGGATGCATAAGCTATCACTTTGCTTCTTTGCATCAAGACTGCTCCTAGTCCATGATAAGATGCGTCGCAATATACTATAAAGTCCTCGTTTCCTTCTGGGAGGGCTAATATTGGAGCTTCACAAAGCTTTTGTTTTAACAACTGGAAGGCTGCTTCTTCCTTTTCTTCCCAGATGTACTTCTCATTCTTTTGGGTCAACTTAGTCAACGGCTTTGCAATCTTGGAGAATCCTTCTATAAATCTTCGGTAGTAACCTGCGAGACCTAAAAATTGACGAATCTCCGTGGGGTTTGTAGGAGATGACCAACCTTTAACAGCCTCAATCTTTGCAGGGTCTACGTGAATGCCTTGACTATCGATGATGTGTCCTAAAAACTGTACGGTGTGAATCCAAAAGTCGCATTTAGAGAACTTAGCGTACAATTCTTCCTTCTTGAGCAGTTCTAAAATGATTCGTAAATGTCCCGCATGTTCTTCTTCGTTGTGAGAGTAGATCAAAATATCGTCGATGAATATTATTACAAACTTATCCAAGTAAGGTTTGCATACTCGATTCATTAAATCCATGAAAACTGCTGGTGCATTGGTCAAACCGAACGGCATTACTTGAAATTCGTAGTGACCATAGCGCGTTCTGAATGCAGTTTTCGGAATATCTTCTTCTCGAACTCTTAGCTGATGGTATCCTGATCTTAGATCAATTTTTGAGTACACACTTGATCCTTGCAATTGGTTGAACAGATCATCAATTCGAGGTAATGGGTATCGATTCTTTACTGTAAGTTTATTCAACTCCCGGTAATCGATGCACATTCGAAAGGATCCATCCTTCTTCTTAACGAACAAAATTGGAGCTCCCCAAGGTGATGAGCTTGGTCGAATAAATCCTTTATCCGATAATTCCTTTAGTTGTTCTGACAATTCTTCCATTTCAGATGGCGCTAGCCTATAAGGTGCTTTAGCTACTGGTGCCGCTCCAGGCACTAGTTCAATCTGAAATTCTACTTGACGTACGGGTGGAATACCAGGTAATTCTTCAGGGAATACTTCAGGGAAATCCCTAACGATAGGAACGTCATCAAGCTGCCTTTCGGATGACTTACTTTCCGTAACTTGAGCCATGAATACTTGACATCCTTCCTTCATGTATTTTATTACTCGCATACATGAGATAATTCCATATCGAGGTTTGCTTTTGTCGCCCTGGACAATGAGTGTTTCATCCTTGAGTGGTATATGGACGGCCTTTTCGTCACAGTGAATCCTAGCACGATGGTGGGATAGCCAATCCATGCCGACGATAGCGTCGAAGCTACCAAGTTGAACCGGCATAAGATCAATGGCAAAAGGTTTTTCAGATAAGGTTAGGGTGCAATCTCTCATGATAGTATTGGTGTCTATTAAATTCCCGTCAGCCATTTCGACTTCGTAGGTGGTGTTTAGCTTAGAGGGGGTAACATTAAGTAAAGGGGCAAACGTATCCGATATAAAACTCTTATCGGCGCCCGAATCAAACAATACTCTAGCATTATGATGGTTTAGTAGAAACGTACCGGTGACTACATCGGGCCCGTTTCCATCTCCGAGTAGGTATACTCTAGCTTGGGCGTTGACTGGTTCGTTTCCTTTTGGGCAGTTTCTCCGGATGTGTCCTACTTCTCCGCATCCGAAACAAGTGGGTGGTATAGCTAATGCGTTGCTTCCCGTAGCAGGAATCTTACAGTTCCTGGTTTGATGCCCGATTTTATGACATTTGTCACATCGGACAGTACAACGACCCTCATGATGAAGTTTGCATCGCTGGCACAGGGGTTTCTGTCCGTTGTACCCTACACCTTCCGTAGCGGTGTAGACTCGGGGTTTTTCTTGTCTTTGGTTCTGCTGCTGTGTGCTTCGGGTGTTGTGATAGGGCTGGTGGTTCCGATTATTGTTGCGTTGGTTGTTGTTGCGGTGATGACTGTTGTAGTTCTGCTGGTTGTTGTTGTGATGGTGAGTGGTCCTTTTATCGTCCAATTTCCTTTTAAGTTCATTGTATTTCACTTCTCGATCCAGAAGTTTCTGAGCAAGTTCCATTGCTGCTTCTAAGGTTGGCGGATTTGCTGAGGTGACATTTCCTTCAATACTCCTAGGGAGTCCTTCGACATATTTCTCTAATGTCTTCGCATAATCGGGTACCATGGTAGGGCATAGTATCTTAAGTTCTTGGAATCTCCGGTTGTAACTTCTCAAATCAACTCCTTTCACTATTAAGGCATGGAACTCATCTTCGAGTTTTCGCAGTTCGGAACGGGGACAATACTTCTTTAGTATTTTAGCCTTGAACTCAATCCAAGTAAGCTGATGTGCTGCTTCTGCTCCTAGTGTTTGGACGGTAGAGTTCCACCAGGATAGAGCGTCTTGCATTAGCGTTCCCGTTGCGAAGCTTACCTTGTTGTTTTCCGAGCATCCACTTCTTTGGAAAACAGTTTCACTTCTTTCAAACCATTGAGCTAATTCCGACACTCCTTCAATTCCTTTGAAATACGTCGGTTGACATGCTATAAAGTCTTTGTAGGTGCAGTAGCGGGGTGCCGGTGCATTTCCGTCTCTATTACGGTTTTGTTCAGCTAAAACGGCATTAACGCCGTCAGCGATTGCTTGCTGGATTACAGCCGAGGTCATAACTTCGGGGTTTGCCGGTGCGGCGTTCGTGGTTGTTCTCCTAGTTCTAGCCATATTGCTATAAAATAAGGTATATTATTAGAACATTTATAATAATCTTATCACGTTGAAAATACATATCGAGTAATGAATAGTTAAATATAGGTCGTAGTTACAATGATTCGATCATCGTAAGTTTTCATATGTTGGGATAACACACATAACGAATAAGTTTGACCTGTATGAACCAATAAATTACGATATAATGCAACGTAAATAAAGATAAAATAAACTTCCATAAATCAATGTCACGGTGTTACAACACTTATTTGTACTTGTGCAAATGTTTACAAAACACGACAAGATATTCTTATTTGTAGGACATTGATTTTTCTTAACAAGGTGGTGGTCTCATGGTTTTCCTAAGGCCTTGTCTAGGCGGTTTTGGAGTTCTTGAATGGCAGTGGACATGGTTTCCATGGTTTGATCTCGAGCTCTTTCCCTTTCTCGAGCTTCTAGCAGGGCTTGCCTAAGGCGTAGGTTTTCAGTGTTGATTCTCTCAATTTCTCGGTCTAAAGTTCCCAATGCTATTTCGGTTGAAGTGTTAGCCCCACAAAGAGCTCCTATGAATTCCATTGATTCCCAAAATAGAGAATCCAACTTTTCGACCTTATCCTCTACTGCAAGATGACCAATTATGAGACTGTTCATGTCATCTTCAAAGGTTTCTAGAAGTTCCTGTGGAATCTTGTTGAGTATACTAGCGATGGAATCAAGTCGGTATTCGTGGCGAACCATTCTTGCAGCTAACAATGGTATGGTATGGTGTATGGGTTCCCCAGTGACTGGCAGTATTCGGGAGGTAGAGTAAGAACTTTCCCCAAGTTCCCTTGTTGTTGGTGTTCCTTCTTGAGATCTCCAATATCGCATAATGGGCAATAAGAAAGACCATTTACGAGCATCTGTCCGCTTGTGGGTCCTTCGGCGACTACGGTGAATACTAGATTCTGAGGCGGTTGGGCGGATTGGGTAAATCTTTCGGTGAGGTGGTAGAGGGACACTTTGGTAAGGTGCTGGTGGTGATGCTAGTGGAGGTGATACTATAGGTGATGGTGTTAGTGGTACAGTAGTAGTTTGGCTGTAGAAGATAGTTGGTACTGGTGGTATTACTGGTGGTGCAGGTGGTGATGGCACAACTGATTCAGGTGGTATGACAAGAGCTGGTGCTGGTACAGCAGTACTTGCTTCATACGGCTGAAGTTGTCTAATTTGCCTAGATCGGCGAATCGGACCAGATGTTGCCAGAGGAGAAGCCTCTGTGTCAGATGCTGGCAGAAATTGCTGGTTTTGCATGTATCTGTCGGTAGCAGGAGACATAGGCATAGGTGAGGTAGCATAGGCTGAAGTAACATCTTCAGTTCCTGAGTTTGAGGACAAGCTGATAGGGTGGGTGTTCGAAGACATGATACTGTAATAAATTTCCCGATTAGTAAATGTAAGCATAATTATAACCAATTTAAAAATACTATAAAGGTAATTAATACTTTTTACCAATTACTGGGATGCGTAGGCACGAAGGGCGTAGGATGGTATTTTATGAAAATTTTGTCCCGTTTTAAAGTGTAGTTATAGTCCAATGTTCCAAAAACACTTGGTTCACTATAACCGTAGCTCTGATGCCAATCTATAACACCCCCAAAATCGATAAATACAACGGAAGACTTAAAATGTCAGCGGAAGACTTTTGGGGTATTATATTGTGGATCTTTCGTCACAATTATAGAAAACGATTCAAGTGATCGTTTTAAGTTTTATTTAAAATACCAAATATTCATAATTCCAAGAGAATTCGTTATTCAACAACAAGTTTTATTTAAAGAGAAATAAACGTTTCTTTATTTGCCCACTTCGTGCCATTGCCATCCATTCCATTTAGTTACATGAGATAAACATGCTAAAAGTCAACAAAAGTTGAGTGAAATTCATAGGTTTATATTTAAGAGTTTGAACACAAGAGATAGATGTTTATTGTAATATCGATACAAATAAACAAGTTAGAAAATCACATTCATTATTGCATTAAGCTCATGACACTCAACGATTCAACAGACATCAATATTTTCATAATAATGATGTGAAATATATAGCCCCCAAGATAGGTATTTGCCAGTAACCTATTATATTCAAATAACGTGCATTTGGTGACTTTCCTCTAGCAACCAAATGGGGATTGTCAATCCCTAATAGATCTATTCACAATTATTTACGTTCACTTTTCAAGTGATTAAGGTTCATGATCAAGGGACTTTTGGCAATAGCTACTTAAGCAATAATAAGATCAGGAAAAGACTTGTGTTCGGTTTTTAAGCATGTATCTCCCCCACAGAAAATTAGTTAAATGTGGGCTATGAACTCACCTTAGTAGGATAGTAGAACAATTGTAATCTCAACGATGCAAGGCAACGGCTTCACACACAACCTAAAAGATATG
>JARVZY010001046.1:0-29007 GCA_030686995.1 Artemisia argyi | reverse complement strand
TTGGGAGATTAGGACAAAATGTGTTGGTGAAAATTGGGAAATGTAGGTTGAAATGGGCTAAAAAGCAGAAAAAATTATGTAAACCCGACCATCAGATGGCCGGTCCCCTTAATTAGGGGGCGGTCCCCTTAATGATTAAGGGGGCCGCCTTACAAAATCAAGGGGGCCGCCCATTTGGTGATTTCCAGGTTGCCAGAATTGGGTTTTTGGTAGAAAATTTGCAGAAAGGTTGTGTGTTTGGATTAGAATTCAAGCAAGTACAATTCCTTTAAGAAATATAAAATCTAATCTAATCAAGATATAGCATGCATGCAATAACACATAGGCAAAAGAGCAAATAATCAACACATAATAAGCAAGAGGAGGTAAGTAAGGGCAAGATCACATAAACTTCCTAAGGCACCTATCTTAGATTAAGGGCAAAGGCAATTAGTGAGTGAAAAACTAGTGATGGATCAAGATGACAACATTATTAGTGAATTTGTCCTAGTGTGTGTCTATATGCAACAAATGTAGAGTTGTGATTGTTTCGACTCCTAAATGCAAAAAGAAATAATGATCCTAAGAAACAATTCAAATGATCTCCTTGATTCAATTTTTGCTAGATCATGAATGTCAAAGACATATATTAGATTATATACCTTGACAATTTATGTGAGAATTTATGCATGATTTTGAAAGACAATGTTTTTAGAATTAGTCAACAATGCAAGGAAAATGATCTTCATGTGATTCCTATATTGTGAGAATAATTTTTAGAGAAAATTGATTGAGTTTTTACAAAGGAGTTTATGCAAAGAAAATAAATCTTCTCAATCTTTAGTTTTGTACGAAATAAATTCCTAGACTCAGAAAAGATGAAATGGAAGAAAAATAAATTTTATGCAAGTATAAATTTGTATTAATTCAATATAATTTAGTCAACTTGTTCCATCATTCCTAATCCTAAACGCAAGTGGTTGAATAATTCACGCTTAAGGGGTTTTGTGAATATATCCGCAATGTTGTCTTCCGATGCAACCTTTTCTATAGATATATTTCCTTTTTGTACATTATCCCTAAGAAAATGGTGGCGTATTTCTATGTGTTTAGTCCTAGAGTGTTGCACCGGATTTTTACTTAAATCTATCGCACCTTTGTTATCGCACATAATGGGGACATTTTCTAACCTAATGCCATAGTCTATGAGAGCTTGTTTCATCCATAATGCTTGTTGACATGCCTTTCCGGCGCTTACATATTCGGCTTCGGTGGTAGAAATAGCAAGAGCAGTTTGCTTATTCGAAAACCAAGATGTTAGACAACATCCCATAAACGTGCAAATACCGCTAGTGCTCTTTCTATCTACGTAGTCTCCCGCATGATCCGAATCCGCATAGACAATGGTTTCTATGCCGGATCCCTTAGGATACCATAATCCTAAGTGTATAGTGCCTTTAACATATCGGAAGATACGCTTAACCGCTTCTAGGTGAGAGGTTTTGGGATCTTCTTGAAAACGGGCACAAAGGCAGACACTAAACATGATATCGGGTCTACTTGCTGTCAAGTATAGTAAACTACCTATCATTCCTCTATACTTGGTGTTATCTACGGACTCACCTTCATCGTCCTTTGTGAGCTTTACCTCCGTAGACATGGGAGTTTTCATGGGTTTTGAGTCTTCTAGGCTAAATTTCTTAAGCATTTCCTTAATGTACTTAGATTGGTTAAAAAATATTCCATCTTCTAATTGTTTTATTTGTAATCCTAGGAAGAAATTAAGTTCACCCATCATACTCATCTCAAACTCATCATGCATGATTTTGGCAAATTCATCACACATGTCTTGACAAGTCGATCCAAATATAATGTCATCAACATATATTTGGACAATGATGAGATTTGGGTCTTTCCTTTTAGTGAAAAGAGTGTTATCTACCATTCCCATGGAATAATCATGTTTAATAAGAAAAGCTTTTAATCGATCGTACCAAGCTTTGGGAGCTTATTTGAGTCCATACAAGGCTTTCTTTAACTTATAAACATAATCAGGTTTTGCGAAGTCAATGAATCCTGGAGGTTGTGCCACATATACCTCCTCATTGAAAAAACCGTTAAGGAATGCACTTTTCACGTCCATTTGGAATAACTTAAAATCTAGGGCGCAAGCATAGGCAAGTAATATCCTAATCGATTCTAGTCTAGCTACGGGGGCATAAGTTTCGTCATAATCGATTCCTTCTTGTTGATTATAACCTTGGGCAACTAACCTAGCTTTATTCCTAGTAACTATTCCATTCTCGTCTAACTTATTCCAATATACCCATTTGGTTCCTATAATGGTCATATTCTTTGGATTTGGGACTAATTCCCAAACATCATTTGCCTTAAATTGATTTAATTCTTCTTGCATAGCTATAACCCAACTTTCATTCATTAAAGCCTCGCTAATATTCTTAGGTTCTATTGCTGAAAGGAAACAAAAGAAATTGTTTTTGTCTTGGGCTTGTGACCTAAGGGTTCTTTGGTGAAGATGTCCTATTATATTATCTAATGGATGTGATCTAGATTCTTTAATATTAACAGTTTCATTATTTTCTAAGTGAATGTCTTCATTATCATTTCCTATGGGTTTTGTTTTACTAACCTCAATAGCTTCATCTTCGACTAAATCATCATCTTCTAAAGGTAATGTTTTAGGAGGTGGTGGTGTTTCATCAAATGTTACATTTAGTGATTCCTCTACTTTCATGGAGTGTTTGTTAAGTATTATATATGTTTTGCTATTTTGTGAGTATCCTAAAAATATTCCTTCATGTGATTTTGGATCAAACTTAGTGAGGTAATCCTTAGTGTTTAAAATATAGCATTTACTTCCAAATACCCTAAAGTAGATTAAGTTTGGTTTTCTACCTCTTAATAACTCATAAGGAGTTTTTCCTAGAATTCTTCTAATTGATACCCTATTTAAAATATAAGTTGATGTATCTACGGCGTGACACCAAAATTTTTGTGGGATGGATTGTTCATTTAACATAGTTCTACTCATTTCTTGTAGTGACCTATTTTTTCTTTCTACTACGCCATTTGATTGAGGAGTACGAGGAGTGGAGAAATTGTGAGATATTCCATTTAACTCACAATATTTTCTGAATTGTACTTCATTATCAAATTCCCTACCATGGTCCGTCCTAATGGCAACTATTGAGCATCCTAATTTATTTTGAATCATTTTACTAAATATTTCGAATTTTTCAAAGGCTTGGGTTTTGTCACTTAAAAACCTAGTCCACGTGTATCGTGAGTAGTCATCTACTATTACTAAGGTATATTTGTTTCCTCCATAGCTCCGCACAGCGGATGGACCAAAAAGATCCATATGTAATAATTTTAGGCACCTAGTAGTGGATACTATATTCTTAGCTTTGTGACTAGCATGAGCTTGTTTTCCAATTTTACATGCATCACAAAAATGCTTGTCATATTTTAGATTAGGCAAATTTCTAACTAATTCCTTAGAGGCCAAAGATTGTATTTGTTGCATGTTAGCATGTCCTAATCTCCTATGCCACAATGTAGAGTTTTCATCTAGGGTCGTTAGGCATATCCTATCCTCAGGTTTGTTTCCTAGTTTCATAACATATATGCCACCTTTCCTAATTCCTCTACCTATAATTTTTCCATTCTTAACTATTTCGCTATCCTCTTCAGTAAATGTGACTCTACATTTATTATCACATATTTGTCCTACACTAAGCAAGTTATATGTTAAATTATCTACATGCTCTACATTTTCAATAGTAAGAGAGTCTTGAGAAATCGTACCTTTGCCAATGATTTTTCCACGTAAGTCACTACCAAAAATAACGTTACCTCCATTGTATGTAGAGAATAGCTTGCGGTTCCCCGTCATGTGCCTCGAACAGCCGCTATCTTTGATCCATTCGTCAGGTTCCAAGTCAATTCCTAAGCATATTTCGTCGGTTTCTTTTGCCGTGAAACACCTTTCGTCTCTTGGCTTTTCAACTTCTTCTTTGTCACTATCACTCCATGTTCCACTAACAAAAGCACCTTGATTTTCATAACCCGGTGGCTTTAGACATTCGCCAATGAGATGATTTGGACTTCCACATCTAAAGCACTTTCTTTTTCCGTAGTTGTCACTTCTATTCCTTTGGAATGCTTTTCTTTCGTCTCGTGATGATCTAGTGAATCTTCCTCGTCTCTTGAAGAACTTCTTGAATTCTCTTATGGCCATTGCATATTCTTCGTCTTCACTTTCGTCACTTGAATCATCATCATCACAAGGTTCCTTTTTGGCTTTAAGAGCAATGGATTTGGTTTGTTCTTTCTTGACTTTGACCGTTTCCGAATCTCTTCTTATGATTTCTTCATGAACCTTCAAGTTGCCAATTAGTTCATCTAGTGATAACGTCATCAAGTTCTTTGATTCTTCAATTGCCGTGACCTTAGCTCGCCATTTTGGATGCAATGCCCTAAGAAATTTCCTAACACAATTTTTACTAGAAAATGTCTCATCAAGTGCTTTTAAACTTGTGATAATAGTGTTAAACTTAGCAAAAGCATTATCAATTGATTCCTCTTCCAGAATCGTAAATTGTTCATATTGTTGTACAAGAAGATCTATTTTATTATCTTTGACTTGGCTATTACCTTGGTGAGTAATTAGTAAAGAATCCCAAATTTCTTTGGCGGTTTTACACATAAAAATTCTTTCATATTCTTTGCGTGGTAACGTATTATAAATTACCATTTTAGCCTCATTATTTTTTGCTAATTTCTTTTTCAAATCATCATTTTGTTCTTCGAAAGATACAATTTCATTCATTTTAGTTTCAACATTATATTGAATAGGAGGAAAATCACCAAAGGTAATAATAATATGCCAAAGATCAAGATCTTTTGATTTCACATACGTTTCGAATCTATTTTTCCAATATAAAAATCCATCACTTTCAAATAGTGGTGGTCTTTGCATAGATTGCCCTTCTAAATATTTTTCAAAATCCATAGATCGTTACAAGTTTTAAAATACAATATATTTTAAAAATCTTGCTAGACGTGGCTCTTGATACCAATTGTGGAAAACTAGAAGGGGGGTTGAATAGTTTTACGTCTTTTTAACTCGTTGTAAAAATAGTTTTAGTGTTTTCTTAGCTTTTAAAAACTTAGATTCGATAATATGTGATCTCAACTATTGCACAATATGAACAACAATCAATAAGTAATATATAACAATGATAAGTAATGAAATGAGTAAGAGATGGAAAGATCAAACCGCGAGACAAGAGATTTATAGTGGTTCGGCTACAAGGACACCTTCCTTGCCCTACTCCACTCCCCGAGCACCTAACTCGAGAGTTTTCTTCACTATATCAACAAGCTCCCCTATGGCGTAGAAAACCTTACACACCAATTTACACACCAATAATCACACCACAACTTCTTCACACCTAAGTCACAACTTCTACACACCTTCTTCTACTTCACAACTAACTACTCCACACCTATCTTCTTCACACCAATCTAGTTCCTAACTTTTCTTCTTCACACCAATCTACTAACTAATCACACAAAACTAGCACAACTATCTACAAACAAATATTCACAACAATCTTCACTAAGAATATGTAAAAAATCTTGATGATGTACCAACAACTTGGATGTGGAGATCACAACAAGTTGTAATACTTCTTGTCTTGAAGGATAGAAGTATTCTTCTCTTGCACTTGAGAGGATGAAGATTGAATCACTTTGAAACAAAGAATTATACACTTATGATCAAAGGATAAGAGAATAGAGAAATGGATCTAGATCAGAAAGTTTAGAAGTGCAAAAGGTGAGAAAATTCTGAGGGATGAACCAGTATTTATAGGGGGGAAAATACTGTTCTGGAGCATGGCCGGTCCCCTTAATTAGTGGCCGGTCCCCTTAATGATTAAGGGGACCGCCTAAGGAATTAAGGGGGCCGCCCCTTCAGAACGTTGATTTTTCTTGTCTTTTAGTGGGGAACATTTTTCTAGATAGAATTTGCCATTTTTGGTTGGAAATTTGAAATCAAATATTTATAATGAATTAAACATATTCTTTTAATTCCAAAAGTAATTTTGTAAAAGATATAAGATGTTTAATGCATTTTATAAAAATTCTAGAGATTAGAGAAATTTCCTTTGATCATGAAATGTAATAAACCCTTTGTTTATTCATACCTTAAGTGATATGGAATCAAAGACAAGTATTAAGCACTAAAAACTTGTTTAAGTCATAAGTTTTAGATTAATGAGTTTATGCTTTGTAATTATCAAAACATAGAGACATTGTTAATATGCTAACAATGTTTTAAGACATTATTTATGTCAACATAAGACCTATTGTTTCCTACTGTTTCTGTACCGAGTATAGCGTTTGGTGAACCTGGTGTTGATCTAAGGGCTATTCGTGATAATCCTAATGGTGGTGCTGATGTTGGTAATAATAGTACGATTGATAACCAATCTAAGGATGGAATTGATGAGCATGTTGTTGCTCCTACACAATCCGTGATGGAACAAGCTAAAGGAGTTAAGGATGGCATTGAAGGGGCTACTAAACAGGTTGGTATCGTTGCTAAAGGTGATGGTAGTGGTAATGGTCCTTGTAATCAGCCTCCACGTGCATCGGCTGGTCCTATTATTTCTGATTGGAGTGTGGATGATGGTGATATTAACTTGCCTACGTTAGTCGACAAGAATGTGTCTTCTGGTCCTAAAACATCTAATTCAGCCCCAACCACATGTGGTACTAGTGAGGGCAAAGGTAATGTTAGTGGAAAGGAGCAATCGTTTGCTTCTTTGCTTGGTGCCAATAGTATTTCTTGTAAGGTGAATTTTAGGCAGATGATTAATGAAGACCGGGTTCCTAACCATGATACTAAACTCCCTAAGGAGGCGATGGAACCCGTGTTAGGTCGGTATGAGAACACTCTTGTTGGGTACTTCTTAGGAAAAGCTATAGCATTTCCGATTGTACAGAACTATGTTACTAATACATGGAAGAAATTTGGAGTTCAAAAGATTATGAAGAATGAAGCGGGTGTGTTCTTATTTAAGTTCTCTTCTAAAGACGGATTGGAGCAGGTGCTCCAACAAGGCCCGTGGTTAATACGTCATTCACCTCTTATTCTTCAAAAATGGTCTCTTAATGTTCCCCTAACCAAGTGGGGAAACCGGTTATGTTAGATTCATTTACATCTATGTGTATTGACTTGTGGGGTCGGATTAGTTATGCTCGTGCGTTGGTGGAAGTGTGTTCAAATTTTGAATTGAAAAGAAGTTAGTATGGCTATTCCATTAGATGATGATAGTGGTTATTCGACGGAAATCATTCGTGTCGAATATGAATGGACACCTCCTCATTGCAGTTTTTGTAAGATATTTGGTCACATACTTAGTGAGTGTCCAAAACAAGTGAAAGAGGTGGTTCATAAGGTTTATAATGGGGTGACTAATGCATTGACTCATGTGGTTAATAATGATGATGGGTTCTCAAAGGTAAGGAATCGTAAGAATAAAGGTAAGAATGTGGTTTCTATGTCTCAATCTAAAGCCAATTGGAGGGGTTAAACTCTCCAAGCCTAAGGCTAATTTTTGGAGACCTAAAGTCATGACAACTTCTAATTAGGTTGGTGCCAAGAAAGATTCGCATCCTAAGGGTCTTCAGCAGGTGTCAACTTCAAATGTCAAATCTGGTAAGGACCCACAGTTTTCTAACTCTTTTGGTATCTTGGAGTCATTGGTGGATGAGGATGTTCTTGGTTTTGATAGCAATGGTAAGGGGTCACAAGATCAGCCATTTAGTAACATGGATTCGCAGGTGCCGGCTGAGGCTCTTCAGTCTTCTACTATCCCATCTTCTAGTACTTCTACAACAAAAAAGGTGTTGGGGCAGTATACTATCCCTTCTCTGAGTTCTGCATCAAAGTGGGGTAACCCATTTTCTAAGGTGGGTGAAGTAGTTGTTTCTGACAGTGATGAGGATGAGGTGTATGAGCCGAATGATTATTTGAGAGAGGATTATTTTTCAGATGAGTATGCGGCTTAAGTAAACGACTTACCAGAACAATTCAAGGAGTTCAAGCTTCAAGGGCGTCCTGGGAAGTAGTATTTTATTTTATTTTGTTTTTTCATAAGATTGGCATGTCATCTTATGTTGTTATTTGATTGGTCTAGTTGTTGGTTGCTAGTAGTTCGTTTATGGCCTATCATAAATGATCTATGGTAGTTCAAGCGGTTGCTTGAGGTTAATGTGGTACTTCAGCCAAATTCCATTGTACTTTCAACGTTTTATTGGTTAATATATTTTACCAGAGTGGAAGGTCCCTTTTACCCAAAAATATATAAGACCTAGAAAAAGGACTAACACAACTATCTTGCAAAACCATAAAAGAAACAGAACAACCCAACCCAAATATATAAAATCAGCATACATGACCCCATATATCAAGCAGCTACATATAATAAACCAAACTACTACTATTTTACGCTTCATAACTCACTGGACCACTTACAAAACTGTAAAGAATGAATCCATCCAATTTCTAATAATGCAAGATAGATATAAAACATGCAGCTAGTACACACATTTAAATCATGAATTGGTAACCCCTTCAGACTCACCTCATATAACTAAGTTTAGAATTAAGCAAAAAATTACACTAAAATTAATCAAGAGCACCAACAAAAATTCTTTTGCGCAATCAACAAAAAGCTGAACAGTAAAATCCAAATCTAAGCATATAAATTCAACACATATTTTTTTGGGTAAAAGGTCAAAAGACTCAGTAAATATATTACTCCAAAAAACGTTTAAGTACAAAGGATATGGGTGAATCCTATATCTCAGCCCGTTACATAGGCAAGATGCTTACATAATAAGATACTTCCTATTTTTGAAAAGAAAACAAACCACTACACAAATGATAACATAAGACATAACGAAATTAGATTACTTCCTAAGACCTTGGAGCTTGATGCCATACATGTTATTAAAAGCATCTAAATTCCCTGGAAGATCATAAACCTGCTTCGCATAATCATCATAGTCATAGCCATCATATTCATCTTCATACTCGTGTCCACCACCAAATAGATTACATGACTTGTCAAATGTGTTCACAACATGCTCATCATCAGTATCAGAATCAACTATCTCTCCCACCTTAGAAAAAGGGTTAACCCTCTTAGTAGAAGAGGTAGACGGAGTAGAAGAATCACTAAGCTTAGAGGCTCTATACTGGTCCTTCTCTTTCAAATCACTCACATGAAGCTTTTGTGAGGTATTACCAGTCTTTGAAGACCCATCCTTTTTAGCTTCCACTATACTACCAGATTCCACTTCATTGTTGATAACATAAATAGGAATACCCAAATCATCCGTATCATCCATATTAAGAGCGTCAACCTGAATTGAGGTAGTAATCTAGTACTAGCCACTACATTAGACTTCTTCTTGTTAGTATCCACATTTTTGGGTTCTGGAGGAGGCGCCTTGGGTCTATATTGCATCTTATTCCCCACAACAAGTTTAGTAAAACCTCCCTTACTTGGACCAGATTGACCACCACTATTACTCTTCTTCTTAGTATTGACCGTTTTAAAATCATCATTAGCACTTGGTGTCGGCTGAGTAGTAGGTAGAACATACTTAGGACAATCAACCAAAGTATGACCAAAAATCTTACACTTATCACAACGAGGCGGTTTCCACTCATATTCAACCTGAATCTTCTCATTTGTCGAACCTGTACCATCAAGTAAAGGTATCTCAACAGTGAGGCTATCCCTAAGCATCTCATCCGCCTTTACTTCAATCATGCATCTAGCAAAACTACTACGGCCCCATGATTCCTTGCACATTTGGCTAGTAAAAGCATCTAGCATTTTAGGCATACCAATAAATATGGAAAGAAGACTAAGACCATCATCAAAAAACATAGCAAGAGGAACATCATGGAATAACCCACACCTGGATGTTGGTCAAATTCTCTTTAAGTAAGTTGGTGTTCATGGTCCATAGTTTAAGAATAATTGGTACATTTCTAATCAACCAGGGATCATTTTCAAGGATATCATCAACACCTTTCTTCGAATTGAACTTAAAGAAAAAGAACCCCTTTGCATTCATCATAACCTTCTGTATACCATAATATCAAGCAACACATAATATACCAAGCTACCACTATTTCACGCTCAACAACTCACGTTACCACATATAAAATTGTAAATAATGAACCCATCTTATTTCTGATAATGCAAGACAGATGCAAAACTTGCAATTATACACACTTTTAAATTATGAAATGATAATCCTTTCACACTATCTCAAACAACCAATAATTACTCCCCGTCTTTTTTTTTTTCTCTCTAGCCTTAATGGCGATTTTCTTCCCTTGAAACCCTAGGTCCGAATTTTCTCACACAGGGATTACTTATTCCAACTAAATTTCAAGGTATATTAATCTACATAATCGGTTAGATTATGTTTCAAGTGGACTCAATCCATGATTTTCATTCAAACCGGTTAGGTTTTTATTGATTGGGAAGCGGCGGCTAGGTTATCAAAGGGTTTCAAAACCAGTTGGTTTTGATAGATTAATCTTGCGTGGCTCACTGCTATGCAGATCTAGGAGATGAACAAGGATCGTTTGTAATGATTTTCCATAACAGAATTGTTAGGGTTATATCATTATCCTTGTTTCGTGGTTATTGGCTGCCTGGGGTTGGGTTTCTCTCACAATGGTCGCACGAATCTGCGGCTAGGGTTAGGGTGCCTGTATCTTGTTCGCTTGGTGGTGTTGCAGTTTTTGGAGTGATGCCAATTAGGGTTTCTTCCGAGAACTGTTACATGGTGGTTGTGGCTGGTGGTTCATGGTGGATTGCGGTGCTTGGGATTTCTTGGGTTCGCAAATTGCATGAGGGTCGGCCTTGAGTTTTCTTGTTACTACGGCTAGGGTTGGGGTGGACCGGATTACGGTTCCATGATGATCTTGTTGTTGGTTGTGGCTGTTTTCAGCCATATGGGGTGTGCTTGTTCCTTTGGCCATCATTGGAGTTGGTTGGTAATGCGACTTGAGACGCGTTTGCTGCTATTGCAGCTTGGATGTTGGTGGCGCAATCATAGGTCATGCAATGAAGACATTGAAGACGGAGTGATCACCATGGATGCGGTTCTATGAACCTGGTTTTTATAACATTTAGATTGTTTATTTAAATGTAATTTGGTTTCTATTCTGTTTGTCTAGTTAGTTGTAGCTAGTTGATTGTTTGTGGCCTGTCACAAATTATATAGGGTTTGTTCAAGCGGTTGCTTGAGGTTAATGTAGTATTTCAACCATATTTCATTATACTTAAACGGTTTTTTGGTGTAGTGCATTTTACCAGGGTGAAAAATCACTTTTACTCCTCCCAAAAAAAAAAAAAAGAAAAAAAAGACCAGTAATTGTTTTCTGATCAGCCCACCAAAGAAACCTCATCAATTTTCAAAATTTACACAAATAAGCAGTAAAAAATTAAACGTCCAGGTTAAAAATTGCTTCTTCTTAACATGTGAAGCAATGCATCTAGAATCAAGAACATGAAAAACATACAAAGCTTAAAGAGAACCAAACGGGAGCTTGAACCTCCAACAACCTAACAAAATCATATAAAAAAAACCCAGAAGCAAACGAAATCAGATAAAAAAAACTGTAAAGTAGTTCCAACCACCACGTGTAACATATCCTTTCCAAAATCTCACACACTTAAAACACCATTGAACCTGCACAAATCAACAACAAAAAAATATACCCTCAATCTACGACCCGCCACTAATAAGAAGTTGAACCTCGATCTCTGAAACATCAAAACAACCAAACAACTACCACTCCTTCAGATCTAACCTAAAACCATTAAAATTAAGTAGTTGCTAAACAAAATCCTACAAAGTTGCATATACAACATTAACATTACCCGACAATACCTTTGCTGCAAACTCACGACTATGACCCCTGATGCAAGCTTGAAAGCGTACACACCCAAACTCCAACTCCTTATATATTGGGTTTCAAATTGATAATGGAACAAAGATGTAGAACATGCAAACAACCCATCTAAATCTGACAACAGAAATCAGGTGTAAAACACACAGATAGTCCAACAAATTAAGTGGCAAATTAGTGGAGAACCCACTAAGAAAAACACCACTAGCCTTATTTTAATCTATTTAAACCGACGGCTCGGCTTGGCTCGACGTGTGAACAATGTTGGCTCAAGCCGTGGCTCACAGTGCACCCAGCCGCGCTACTCTCTCAAGCTGATCCACCAAGCGATGGCTTGAGAATAGTGGCCGCTCCCCAAAACGATTCAATGAATGTTATATAGTATAATACTCCATCTGTTACAAAATTATATTCCCCGATTTACTTTTAAAGTTTTTTAATTCAACTTTGACTTTAAGTATTTTTGTTTACGTACATAATACTTGATGCAAATATATGACTGAATTGGGTTTTAAATGTATTGTAATTGGTATAATTTTCATCAAGTATTATATAACAGAAACATATATAAATTAAAGTAAAAGTTGAATAAGAAAAACTATAAAAGTCAAATGAGGACTATATTATTTTAAGACGAGAGAATAATTTAGTTGTTTACCCTTCTTCTTTTCGGTATCACTTTATTCTTCTAGACTACTGATACTATTGCATCATGAGATGACTAGAAGTTAGATACTTAGATTAATGAACGGTTGTAGATTTGTTAGCAATTGGCACAATGCCCCAATAGGTAAAACCTCAAATCGATTTGAGTTATTGCATCAACCTCTGAACATAGTGAAGAATTAGCTACTGCGCTTTTACTTATAAGATTATTGTTTTGGATCCGAAATTTACTCTTTAGATTTCTAGCGGCAATTTTGATATATATACAAATAAAAAAAAAAAAAAAAAAAAAAAAAAAAAAAAGAAAAAAAAAAAGCGCTTTGTGACACCCTCCTATCATTTTAGACTACAAATCTTCTGACATATATAACAATTTTCACTCATTCTCTTTCTGCATTTAAATCGTCAGTTGCGCACCTTGCGAGTAAGCACATTTGTAGCCATATCATAAAAGAATGGTTAATTAGTTACAAAATAATTACCTAGCCAATCACATCCAGAAAAGGACAAACCGTTAAAATTATGTAACAAAAAAAATAGTACCACGTAATTAGTTAAAATTTTATGTTATCTATGTCGAAGAGGAATGGCCTATTGGTTGGAGTTGCTTATTCGTGGAAGTGGGTTATGAGAGAGATGTTTTATCAAGTTGTTAGGGTTTTGACCCTAGATATTGCATATGCGTGATATTGCTGCTGAATCCATGAACGTTTTTTGCAAATCAGTTCTATACTAGTATGGGGTCTGATTTGATGTGATTATTGTTTATTGTGTGCATGGAATGGGTCTTGAATCCTTATACTTTGCTGCTGATTGATCGCTATTGCTGGATGTCTATGGTGTGTTGCAGTTGGAACTTGATCATTGGATGTCTTCATGTATTCGCTTGTATTTGTTGGAAGATTAGCTCAAGTTCGGTTGTGCTGTAAGGTTGGGTCGCTTAGACCATGTTTATGCTTCAATTCCGATTAGCTACGGTTTTCTCTCTTATTAGGTTATTAGATTATGCTTATTGCATAATACTAATAGAAGACGCTATCGGTTGAAGTTGGAAGTTCGCATGCTTATGATCTGGATCGCTAGGATGACTAAGAAGATTTTATTTGAGCTGTGATGTATTGTTTTATTGCTAGTCATGGTTTAGTTGTATTTTAGATCTGTTTGTTATAAGAATGGCCTGTCATTCTTATATAGTGGTTGTGGTAGTGTCCTTAGGGACTTCGATGATAGACTCACTCTCATCCATTGTACTTAAACGTTTTTTGATTAATGTATTTTACCGGGTGCAGGATTACTCCCCTTTACCCAAAAAAAAAAAAAAAAAAAAAAAAAAAACTGTACTAAACACTGTTTAAGAATAATGTAAGGCTGTTATTTTTATATTTTCAGTCCTTTAATACCATCCACGAATATTATATTTATTCTTGCCTTATTAAAATTTATTTTACTCAAATTTAAAGTTTCATGTGTCACCTTACACATGATGCCAAAGTTTAAATGATTTAAAACAACAAAATAATAATCCAAGCCTTACAAGAAACCCAATAAATACCCCAAATTCGGTGAGATGTCTTTACGTTCATCCAACATATCCTTTTTATATCATTGCCTCTCAAATTAATCAACACCCCATTTTATGATCAATCCAACATGTCGCTTGCTCTAGGACAATACACAGGCGAAGAATCGCAACCTGCGGCAGACAAAAACCTCTTTGGAAAATACGAGGTCGGAAAGCTCTTAGGATATGGAGCTTTCGCGAAAGTCTACCACGGTTGGGACATCGAGTCCCAACAAAGCGTAGCAATTAAGGCGATCAACAAACATAGGATCATAAAAGGTGGTTTAACTAAACTCATCAAGCGCGAAATCTCAGCCATGCGACGTTTGCGCCACCCAAATATCGTACGACTCCACGAAGTCTTGGCTAACCAAAAGAAAATTTATTTCGTGCTAGAGTATGCGAAAGGTGGTGAGCTATTCTCAAAAGTTTCGAGATCGCGATTTAGTGAAGATCTCAGCCGCAGGTATTTCCAGCAACTTATATCTGCAATTGGGTATTGCCACTCTCGTGGCGTATACCATCGTGACCTAAAACCCGAAAATCTTTTACTAGACGAAAATTGGAATTTAAAAGTTACTGATTTCGGGTTATCTTCGGTAACTGAGCAGGTAAAATCTGATGAATTACTTCACACCATGTGTGGTACTCCGGCATACGTGGCACCCGAAATTTTAGCTAAGAAAGGTTACGATGGTGCAAAAGTTGATATTTGGTCATGTGGGATTATTCTATACGTTCTCAACGCGGGTTATTTACCGTTTAATGATCCGAACCTAATGGTAATGTATCGAAAAATATACAAAGGCGAATTTCGTGTCCCAAAATGGACTTCTCCTGAATTAAAGAATTTCTTGTCACGTCTCCTGGACACTAATCCTAACACCAGGATTACTGTCCATGAGATTTTGTCGCATCCTTGGTTCAAAATCGGGTACAAAGAGGCTCGAGTATCATCTGACCATTTTGAAATGAAATATGATGTTGGTAGGAGTGGTAACTTAAACGCGTTCGATATAATATCGTTTTCATCGGGCTATAATTTAGCAGGTTTATTTGAAGAGCAAGATGATGGTGAAATGTTTTTGTCCGCTGTGGAACCCCAAGTGATTATTGAACGTGTCGCGGAGGTGGCAGCATCGGAGAGATTAACGGTTGTGATGAGAAAAGATTGGTGTGTACAAATTGATGGAGGGCATTATTGTAATTTTACATTAACTATGGAGGTTAAACGGCTAACTGATGAGTTGGTTGTGGTGGAAGTTCGGTGGAAGGAAAAAAGTGAGAGTGAACCTGGTCTAGAAATGTGGAACGATAAAATTAGGCCGCAATTGAGTAGTTTAATTTATCAACCGGCCGGCTCGGTTTCAAGTAGTCGAAAGTAAACACTTCAATTGTACATTTATCTGTCGTGTTACTTTTTGTTTTTTCTTCTATTTTTTTCGTCTTCATAAATTTTGTATATTGAGTTAAGCAATACATTTCTTAAAATTCAGTTTTTGAGTTCAAACTTTCATAACTATTTAGAATTAATTTGACTAAAATTGACTTTCAATTGAAGCATAAGCTAAGAAAAGTAAATGAAATTTTAAGCAGAGGATTAATGATTATGTTCGCAATAAAACTTAATGTTAACAATAATTAGCACTCAATAACGAGAATTATTTAATGCGAAATTTTCATATACACGTATTTTCCCTCTAATAATTCATGATAGTGATAGGTTCAATTATTTGTGTCCAATAATTAGTGTGCTATCATGTTTAAAATAATAATAATAATAATAATAATAATAATAATAATACGTGGAGTAATAAAAAAAGTGAGTTATCAAATATGTCGGTCATAAATACTATTGCTTTTTGCAAATCATTACTGCTCTCTCCGTGCCATATTAAGTGTTTACTTTCAAAATGCATAAAATTTTAAGAAATTTCATTAACTACATTCTCCACCAATCAAATATCATTTTCATCTATTAAAATCTAATCTCATTGATTGAAATAAAATATGAACACTTAATTTGATACATCTCAAAATTTCATTGTTGACACTTAATATGGAACGTAGTGAGTATTTCTTTTTCCTTCGTATGACATGGGAAAATCTTGGATCCCAAAATTAGCGATGCGCAATACAATGAAATTTTACACTTGTAATTTTAAAGAAAAGTTTATTTGCTTACTTTTATTTTGATACTGACCGAAAGAAATATCTTCATAATCTATTTAGTTTAATCTAATGGTGGGGAATAAACCTAAAATTTAATATGCATAACTTTAAATCCTCCAACTTTATGAAGTGTAACACCTCAATTTCAGATACAACAGCGGAATACAAATTGGATGTCATGGCACACAATCATATAATAGAAAACGTACTCTAAATGCGTCATTTTTAAAACATTACCATTCGAATACATAAAACATAAGAGTTCAAAGACGTTCCAAATAGTGCATAGCACGCAAAACAATAACAAAGTTTAAGTTTTTCAAATTACAGTAATAAAAAATAGTAATAAAAGATAGCCCTCCTAAATCTCCATGCCATTCTGATATGAGAAAAGTATCTTAAGGACTTGAGATAAAACATGTTAAAAAGTCAACACAAAGGTTGAGTGAAATATATATGTTTAATAGTAAAAGTTTGAACACAAGATTTCATAGTAGTGATAATTTGCAATGAATACAAATATCAGGAAAAAGCATCCTTTATTCTACTAAGCTAATGACACGCAAAAACATTAACCGGATCAATAACATTGATATATTATAACAATAATAGTTGCTCTCGTGTAGCTAGTTTGACAAATTACATAGTAACTCAAATATAGTACGCAAGGTTACCTTCCGGGTCAACCAAGCGGGTTGGGTCAATTCCTATAGGCCAATATAATATATTCGTGCTCACCCGTAAGTGATTAATGGTTCATGAAAAGGGACTTTGGGAGCGGCAATAGCGGTACTTAGTATCAATAAAGCAAGCAGGCAAGCTTCCAGTTTAAAAGTACTTTTTTTTGGTAAAGGGGAGTAATCATGCACCCTGGTAAAGTATATTAACAAAAAAAAATGAAGTACAACGGATGAGAGTGAGTCCCTCATCTTAGTCCCTTAGGACACATACCTAACCACTATATAAGAATGACAGGCCATTCTTATAACTTACAGATCCGAATACAACTAACAATGACTAACAATAAAAATATAATACATCATAACTTAAATAAACACATAAGTCTTCTTAGTCATCATAGCGATCCAGAACTTATACATGAAGAAACCCATAACCAAGTTTCTCTGCCTTCCAAGTGCTCATTCCAAAACAAGTCCATTTGCGACTTCTATTAGTATTATGCATGAAGTATCTAATAACCTAATAAGAGTGCAATCCATAGCAAATCGAATTTGAAACATAAACAAGGTATAAGCGACCCTAACTTCCAGCATATAATAACCCTGAACTGATCTTCAAGACAATCTAAGTGAAACACATGAAGACAACCAAGGATCAAGTCACAATGACACCACACCTCACATGATCACACAAAAACTAAAATAAGTAACATCAATCGCACACCAGCCCTTCAAACGCGTGTGATCACTAAAGGAAACACATATTTGTTGCTAACCCAAAAACTTGAACCAATCTTCAAAAACAAACCGAGTGAATCACATGAAGACAACCAAGGATCAAGTATGGTAACAACATACCACAAATCTGCCATATGATCAAACGTACAATGCATAAGAACTATGGAATGATTCGCATCACTAATAAACCAATCGAAATCAGTAATCAACCAATACAACCATTATGGCATGAATCGAAGAAGAATGAGACCAATGTGAACAAAATCTGCCATAGACAAAACATAGGGTTTACAATCCCTAACATTCAACCACTATATGATCCGCACATCAAACCAACAGTAGCAACAACGACACACTAAAGAAACGATTTGGTTTTCAAACCGACTTAAAATCCCTTAATCGTTTTAATAATTCTGTTAAGATTACAGTCGATTTTATACACTATATCGGATCATAACAACATCACATCATGAATCAAGAACATGCAAAGAGCCCAACATGGCCGAAAATAGGGTCAAAACCCTAACTTCCAGCGAACCATAGTAGCATCGATCCAAAACAGAATAACAAACCCTAGATCCACCCATACGATCAGTAGGTTGTTAGAATACCAAGATGGGAATGTAAAACAGGGCACCATGGATCTGCAACACGTAAATAACATTTATACAAAACCCTAACTGCCTATGACTTAATCAACGCCAACATAACCACTTTGAATCAATTCACAAACATACACGATAACCATTGTGAATCAATTCACAAACATACACGATAACAAGTGTCGACTAGCTGGAACGACCACCAATAATCCCAGCGAGTCACAACAAAAAATACGAAACCCTAAAAAGGAAATCGTTCTTGAAAGTAGCCCTAAACCTAAACAATCGATCCCCCGAAAAGAATAGAAAGCAATTAGGGAGAGTCATGATCGCCCAGTAACAACCGAATAACGGTAAGAATTGATCAACCTTGATGACCAAATTGTTAAACGATAATAGAACATAAAACCCTAACCAATAATTAACGATTTATAAGATAGCTGTAGTTAGGGTTTCGGCCAAACAAAATAGGGACGAATTATGGATGATATAAGCAATACAAAATAGCACGCCACCTCTATATAATCACAGCCTAATAAATCGATTGCATACCATAAGGTAGAGAGACAATTTAAGAGGCTGATTTGGCCGGATAATTGTTAGGTCATTGAATTCCCCAATCCTCCTCTAACTAGGATTTGACCATAAAATAACCTAAGTGTCGTAAACACAAACAAGTCACTGAGTTAACAGTATCTCTGTGAGTCATCTTCAGGATGCTTAGAACGAGTCTATGAAGAAAGGTTCACCATTCAGTGAGGCGGAACTCAGTGAGTGTCATCTACGACAAGAAGAAGGTGATGGGTTCAGTGAGGATGACAATAAATCACTGAACCCCAAGACTTCTCAACAACTATTAAGTACTGAAGACTGAAGTATGGGCGGGACAAGGCGGGAAAGTTTGAACGCATTAATAGGTGTCCTTATCAACCTGATGTCAAACTTTCCCTGAATGGCATAACATCAAGATGGTGTCATTACTGTGCATCAGAAAGGCACATTGTCTTTTACCCAATATATTCTATTGTAATAGAGACAAAATATGTAAGTATTTTGTCTCTACTAGTTAGCTCATCTTTTTGTCTTTATCAGTAACGTTGTAATTTACTTGTGTATAAATAGGTAGCATAAGTGAGGAGTAAGAGTTGACAAGTTTGTGCATTTAATGCTAAGCATTCACAAACCACTTTTACTCCTTCAAAGAACGACGCAGTCCCTGAGATAGCTCAGTGTGACCTTTTAGTTTTCACTCAACTTAGGTTGAGTTTAGTGAGGAGTACATACCATACTTGTCGTTTCAATCCCAAGTGTTATTCCGCAAACACTTGGGTATAATTCTTTTAATTAACTTCTAATAAGAATTAACCGTTGAAAAATATTGTGTCTGTTTCTTTACGTTTATCTTTATTGTTAATCTTTTATATCTGAGCTAAAATGCCATGAAACTTGGTTAGGTTAACTCTTTAGTTAATTATTAACTTAGTAAAAGGGACCAACAAGTGGTATCAGAGTCTCTGGTTTGTAAAACTTTTCTAAATTTGTTTTCAAAACAAAAGAGTGCTCAAAAGTTTTTAAAATCAAGATCCCACCATAGCTGACTCAGATGTTCCCCAACTTGTTGATAAAAGGGTAGAAGTGATTCAGCAACTGCCCCTCGACTTGAGGTTGGAAAATTCAATAAGTGGAAGAAGCGAATGCTCTGCTACTTAACCGGGATGGAACCATATTACATTAAATTGATTAATGATGGTCCATATGTCCCAACAACTGCCCAAGGTTTAGTCAAACCTGAAGCTCAGTGGATACCTGATGATAGAAGGGTGGTCAATCAGGACCAACGCCTGAAAAGCATCATTATATCTTGTCTTCCTGACGATATAATGGAATCAGTCATCAATTGTCCTATTGCTAAGCAGACATGGACTGACTTGGTTCACAGCTATGTGGGTCCCTCAGATACCAAGGAAAACAGGATCATGGACCTGAAACTTGAGTACAATACTTTCAGGGCCAAAGACTCTGAAAGTCTCTCAGAGACCTATACCAGGTATAAGACCCTCCTAAATAAGCTGACCAATGATGGTGTCACCCTGTCAAAGCATGAGATCAATGTTGGCTTTGTCAACAGTCTCCCTGAGAAATGGTTAAACTTCTCTCAGGGATTGAGAAATGCAAACCATATCCAGAATCTTGAGCTTCCTGAAATTTATGGGAAGTTTGTCTATGAAGATAACCTTATCACCAGGAGATACCCTGGTAAAGCTCAGGAGACCAGAAAGACTTTGACTTCCTCACCCATATCCACTGCTTTCTATTCAAATAGTGTTGTGCAGGATTTTCAAGAAGGATTTGATGATGAGGTTGATGAAAGAACCTGTGAGGAGTACCTGAATGATCTTCAGATTGAATTTTATGAAAGGGCACTCCTTGCAAACTCAAGAAGGTTCATTAAAAGAAACAAAAATTTTTCTAACTCAAAGGCAAATAACAGTTCTGAATGTTTTAAATGTTGCAAAAGGGTCCTTTTGCAAAAGATTGTTTCTTAAAAACAACCTCAGAACCATCTTTCAAATTCTCAGGAAACAATTTCTCTTCAGGAAGTAGCAAGTTTCAACCTAAGTTGCTTCAATCAAATCAGTTTGTTGAAAACAAAATTGAAAAAATTCCTCAAAAAGATTTTGAAGCCAAATATAAAAAGGCCAATGCCAAACTTGCTCTTCTTGAGTCTGCTTCCTCAGTCTTTTCCATTTCCCCTACTTTACGCATTCATCCTTTTTCCTTTTTCACTCCACTCCACTCCCATAAATCCTTCACTCCATTTTCCTTCATTTTTAATTCTCCGTCATTTTACACTCTATTTTCTTCTCTCTATATTCTCTCCCTACCTCATCCTGCAATGCTCTATTAGTTAGAACTTGCATTTCTCGTCATAACGCAAGTTTCTATTAGTTAGAACTTGTAAGAATATCTACATCGAACTGTAATCCTCATTATGTTCGACTACGATATTAAATCTCGCTTTGCAAGAAATTGTAAAAATGAGATCTTCTACATCCGTCATTTTAGTCTTAACATGGGAATCTACGATGTGACAAGTTGCTAAACCGGAGAACATTAGAACTTGTCCCTACCATGACTAGAACTAGTCTCTATCATGACTAGAACTAGTCTCTATCATGACTAGAACTTGTCTCTATCATGACTAGAACTTGTCTCTATCATGACTAGAACTTGTCTCTACTTGACTAGAATATTCCTCTACCGCATCTAGAACTTGTCTTCACTGATATGACAACTATCAGTTGAAACTTGTCTCTAAAATTTTTTTTCCTTACCATATATCCTTAAATATGGTAAAATTCTCTTCATCTTCCACCGATACTACTTAAGGATGATTTATGATGACTATCCTCTTAAAATGAATTAGGATGTTCCTACATTTTAATGAGAAAGTTATAAGTCAAATAGGTTAAGAGTTTATACGCTCTTGTTTTCAAATATTGGGACGCCTTTATTTGCAAATAATGAGATATAAAAACCTAAGTATCTGGTATCTGTACAAGCAATTCTTACTCCGATTGTGCAAAATCTTCCTTTTCACATCATTTTCCTCGATAATCCTCTTCTTTCTCTACTTTTTCGACTTATTCTCTCCCCTACTCCTATAATCGTCAAAATCTCGGGACGAGATTTTATCTAAGGGGGTAAGACTATAACAACCCACAAACACCCATTACTATCATTCCCATTACAAATACCTATAGTTGGTATTTCACAGGTAAATTCTTGCTTTTTATATACATTATTACTTGCATGACTCACTAAACCTGCTCACGTATCTACACAAGCCAAATAACTCTACACTCACATCCTATAAACCCCAGGTATGTCAAGCATAAACTAATAATAACACCATAATAAGTAATACACCAATCTAAAACACTAAACATAACACAAAACCCTAACAAACCCTAAACTAAAACTTAAGTAGGATTATGTGCTTATCTGAAACTATATGCTTAGTTAAACTAGTATGAATGTGTTCAAGGCTTAAGTAAGAGTATCTTTAGGAATATTAGGATATATTAGGACTATTAGGTTATAGAATAGAACCCTTAGAACTTAGATACAAATCCCTAAGCCCTAAACCATAACTAGGTCATAGATAACTAGAATTAGGTCTAAACCCTCCCAAAACTTCCCCATAGATCACTACCACTTAATATAAGCCTTTAGGAACTTAGGAATAGTTATTAGATACCCTTAGGACACTAACTTAGGCACAAAACTATAGGATAAACCCTAGTCTCTCACTAAACCCACTTAGGTCATTTAGGTTACAAAACTAGGTCAAACCTGCCCAAAACTTTCCCATAGGTTACTCACACATAAAATAAACCCTTTAGGTCTTAGGATTAGTCATTAGACACACTTAGGAACTTAATTTAGGCACTAAACCTTAAGTAAAACCTTAAACACATAGTAAGTAGAAACTAGGTCTAAACTTAACAAAAACTTAGTAAAACCTAAACATAAGCACCTTAAATGCCTCAACCTAGCACCCTAACACCTTAGTCATACCCAAGCACACACCCTAACACCTCTAAGCACACACACAAGTAGGTGCATTACCTACTTGGCTAATCCACCACTAAATCCACCCTAAACCTCCCCTAATCCACCACTAAACCACCCCTGATCACCCCTAATCACCCTAAACCACCCTTAAACATCCTAAGAAGCTTACAAGAACCTCCAAGCACCCAAGCAAGGAGGTGCATCACCTCCTTGTAAGCTGCTACCACCCAAACCGCCTCTATGGCTCATCCACCACCACAACCGTCCTACGCCAGCCCCCTAGCTACTCCTAGCTCCTCCTTGTAATCATTAGACTTGCCACAACCCCCCTATAGCTCTGCTTGCTCAGCCCTCCCCATGCACGACACCTATGAACCCATTTCCACCCTTAACCGCCTATCGGCCCTATAAATACCTCCCCCCCTCATTTCTTCTCCATACCTCTCCCCCTCCTCTCTACCTCACATTTCTGTAGTACTAAGTCATTAGAAGCAGTAGGGAAAGTGTAGCTAGGCCCTTGGTCGAGTTGTGTTGTGGTTTGAAGTCGTACGAGCCTTAGAAAAAACCCTAACCCTAGTTTTCACCCACGTAAACCACCCCTAGCCAAGTAAGTCTTATATTTAGTTAATTTTGCTTTAGTATAGTCTTATGATAGATTTAGGATGCCTTAGATAGTTTAGATACCCTTGCATGAGCCTAGAACCATTCTACTTGCTAGTTTAAGTTTTAAAACCCTAGATCGAGTCATATACTTGCATGCATGCTATAAGTCGTTAATTTAGGTCATACACTAGTTAAACATAACTTATATAACTTAAAATAAGTAAAAAATAGGCTAGAAAACTTAAATACTAGATAAAATATAAGTTACATGCATATTAGGACTAGTTTTGCAATAGTTTACATGCATAGGGGTATATATCATAAATTCCTGAAATTATAAAGTCTAGGGACTGTTTTTGACCTTTCCTAGAAGTTATAAGTAGTAAGGACTAGTTTTGCATAATATTAAACCCTAGGATAGATAATAACATAAGTATAAACTAAAAGGACTAAAAACATAAATAGTATAAAGTAAAAGGTCTAAAATAGTAATTATAGAAAACTTAGGAGTCTTAGGTTAATTACATAAAATATAGAAGTCTAGGGATTAGTTGTGTCAAGTATAGATAGTTATTAGTATAAGTAATATAGTAATATAAAACTTAGGGTAGAAAACATAAATATATAAACTATAAGGGTAAAAAGTGAAAATATCATATAAGTATAAAACCTAAATAAAGTTAGAAGCATAACACACTAGGGAGCTTCATGCGAGGAGTACTATGTGGATATTTCGTTTTTGACGAGTTTGTTGGGTTTACGAATTAAAGTTCCCTGACTCCTCGAATGATTATTGCATATACTTATGAGATATGATGGCCCGAATGGTGATATGATTATATTTTTTTGGGTAAAGGGGAGTAATCCTGCACCCTGGTAAAATGTATTATCCAAAAACGTTGAAGTACAAAATGACGAGGGTGAAATCCCTCGCCCCCAGTCCCTTAAGACACTTACAAGACACCTATCTAAGAATGACATACCATTCTTAAAACAAACATGCACAACATGTGCAACTGACCGCCACATACTCTAATATAAGAATGACAAACCATTCTTATAACAAATACATGAACATAAAACTACAACGACTATAAGATGTACAAAATGGTGATATGATTATAACTAAACCCTAATAACAACATAACTCAATAATAGGGAGCTTTGTGTGAGGAGTATTAACTTCTGAATTATGATGGCCCGAAAGGTATTATGTTGATATAATAATACAATAGTTGGGAGCTTCATGTGAGGAGTCATATACTTTTGAATTACAATGGCCTGAATGGTGTTATGTTATATCTAAAACATTAACAAACCTAAAAACAATAACTTAAACATAAACATGATAACTAAAAGCTTGACATACATACAAAACCAACAACAACACACTAGGATACGTGAGTAAGGCGGTCTAGTTCCCGAATCACTATTTGCATTACTTAGATTACTCTACACCTAGGTGAGTCTTCATAGCCTTACATCTTTTTAAACTTTCACTCTAAATGCTTTTACAAACCCTGTAAGGGGGATACATGCTAAATGCTTTACTTAAAACCGAATACAAGTCTTTTTCTTTGGTTGTTTGCACGAGTAAACTAACAGCCACATCTACATAACCAAAATTCATGAATCTAATCATTTGGGATGCTTTATCTAAACGAACGCGAATATAGTTGATAGATCTATTGGAGTTTGACAACTCCCGTTGGTATTAACACCCCACTAGGTGGTACCAATAAGTACTATATTTGAATCCACTCAAGGTATAACTTTGACCAGTTATCCTTCTATCCCCTCATGTTGGGTCTGCAGCCCACATGACCCGGATCATTAAGGTGAGATTCATGAGCTTAGTGCAACCTACTAAACTCCTGATAATTGTGCATGCATCACAATTATCACAAAAACTTGCATTTTCCCAGATGGGTGTAACAACTGAACCCAGGGAACTTGTATTCACTAACCCCTAAACCTATGATTCTCACTCAACACCTAGTGTTGACTTTTTAAGCATGTATTCTAGGTATATTACTTCTATGGACCTATGGCGGAAGGAGGTACTGAACTCGGAGGACTTTTCATGGTTATCATTCAAACACAACCAACCTAACATTTAGATTTTTGGGACCTCAACAAAATAAAAGTATATCTTTTATAATTAAAACTCTGATAATCATGAATGATAACTAAATTTTCAAAACGTCTCTTTTCGAGTCATTTTCTATTACGGTATCTGTGATTCTATGAAGTAATACCCAAACACTTTATCCGCTGCGATCAGTGAAAAATGGGGGTGTTACATGACATAAGCTATTCTTGTAAAAACTATACCATTGCAGTTTACTAAACCATAACCTTCAGTGGGATCTGATGAGTTATCACCAAATACTACTTTAGGTCCTGGTTCTTCTACATATTTATACAGATAACTCTTCACACCAGTCATACTTCTTGAGCATCCACTGTCGAGGTGCCAAGCTGGATCCCTGATGTGTTTCTGCAAAAATAGTAAGCTAGGTTAGTTTTTCTTGTTACCCCACCTCCTAGTGGGCTTAGTCCTCAGGGACTTTTTGAACTTAGCTAAGGAGTCATGGTCTGAAGTGGAGTGAACTGAGCTTCCACATGTTCTACATTTGGTGGTAGTTAAAGACTCAGTTGACTGAGAAGTGCTGGTAGAGGTATTTCTTCTGGCATGAATGATCTTGTCATGTCCCTTGTCATCATGAATGGGGTCTCCACAGATGTTACAACAATTGTGCATCATACAATCATAAGGTAGATGATCATTGAACCCACAGTGAGGACATGGCAAGAAAGGCTTAGCCTTTTGTCTTTGTTTGGAAGATGAGGCATACTGATAGCCTTGTGTTCTGTAATGACCTTGTGCTTTCAGGGAAGCAGTGTGAGAGTTGTGTTCAGAAGTCCTATGGTCTTCTTGTTTGCAAATCATGCAGAACAGGATTCTGAAGTAATTATCAGTAGAGTAACCTAGATGATTGCAAAGTTCACATCTCACTGATGGTCTTGATGAGGGTTTTGGTTTGGAGGTACTTGAGGAAGTTGCTGGTTTAGATTTTGAGTCAGAGTGTTTCTCAGTGGACTCAATCTTTTCACTCAACTTCCTGACAAGTTCAGCTAACTGATCAAACTTTGAATCAGTGCTTTCAGGTTTAGTTTCAGTGGATACTGAGGGTGTGTTGTTTTCAGGAGGTACAGAGGTAGGTCTCTTCAGGATGGTTATTCCTGGATTTGTTTTTCTCCTTAGGAGAGTGAGGTTGATAAACTGGTGGTGCAAGGTCTGAACTAGGTGCTGCTCCCTGAAGTTGTTTCAGTGGAGGGAGTGGCGATTGTGAATCTGACTTAGACTCAATGATGGACTCAGTATGACTGGGTTCATCAGGTAGCAACTCCTTAATAGCCTGACTTTCAGGCTCTAGAATTCTTCCAGTGTTAAAATTTGGCATTTTACTGTCAGGATTGACTCTTTCAATCCAATTACTGGGTTTAGGAGCAAGTTCTTTGCTAGAGAGTATGTTTGCTGACAGAAAGGCTGTTGAATGGCTAATCTCCCCAGACATTTCAGTGAGTTAATCTTCACCCATAGTAGCCTTTTTGGTGCTGGGTATGAGACTCAGTGTGTCAAAAAGTTTGGGGGTTCTTCTGAGTCCATTTCCAAATTACAGCCTTTTCTTTCTTAAGTTCTTCTTGAAGTGCTTGATTTTGTTTTACAAGTTCAGAATTTTGAATTTGAAGTGTGACACTTTCAAGTTTAGCTTGTTATAAAGCAAGAAGTTCATCTCTACATTTATTTAATTCAAAACTCAATTTGTTAAATTTTTAAAACAAGTTTAGTCTGCGCTCTTCAACAAACTTAAGATCAACATTAATATAATATACGTAAGATTTCTAATCAGCATCATCATCCATGGAAAGTAAGATGTTCACCTTTCTCATTGTGATGTTCACCCATTCACCATTCCTCGCATGACCTTTTCCAACAGCAAGCTTGTTGTCTTCTGAGAGAGCCATTAGGGCACTTATATGAACTTCTTCATCATCAGAAGACACTTCAACCTCATCCCAGTCAAATGTTTCAGCAACTAGCCCCTTGTTTTTTGCTTGAGCTTGTTTAGGAGCCTGAGGTGGCTGAGTTGCTCACTTGATGAGAGCAATTTCCCTTTACATGATTATAGCCGTTGTCCCTAATGCTTACACACTTGATAAGAGCAATTTTCTCCTACATGATGAGATCCGTTGTCCCTAAAAGCTAACTTTATGTGGGCAATTTATCCCTTACATAATAAGAGTCATTGTCCCTAAAGACTCACATGTTGAGAGCAATTGTACCTTAGTTTATGATTTCCGTTGTCCCTAAACGCTCGCTCACCTGAGGAGAGCAATTGCCCTTTACATGAGTATTGTCGTTGTCCTTAACGCTTGAACACATGATAAGAGCAATTGTCATTTACATGATGAGATCCGTTGTCCCTAAAGGCTAACTTTATGAGAGCAATTTATCCCTCACATAATAAGAGCCATTGTCCCTAAAGGCTCACCTGTTGATAGCAATTGTACCATACTTAATGGGATCTGTTGTCCCTAAACACTTGCTCAATTGATGAGAGCAATTGCCCTTTACATGATGATAGCTGTTGTACCTAATGCTTACACACTCGATAAGAGCAATTGTCACTTACATGACGAGATCCGTTGTCCCTAAAGGCTAACTTTTTGAGGGCAATTTGTCCCTTACATAATAAGAGCCATTGTTTTTTTTGGGTAAAGGGGAGTAATCCTGCACCCTGGTAAATATATAAACCAAAAACAGTGAAGTACAACGGATGAGAGTGAGTCCCTCATCACAGTCCCTAAGGACATTAACCTATCTACTATATAAGAATGACAGACCATTCTTATAACAACCAATCCAAATACAACTAACAATGACTAAAGATAAAAATACAATATAAACACTAAAGTCTTCTAAGTCATCATAGCGATCCAGATCTTTAACATGAAGAAACCCATAACCAAGTTTCCCCGCCTTCCAAGTGATCATTCCAAAATAAATTCATTTGCGTCTTCTATTAGTATTATGCAATAAGCATAATCTAATAACCTAATAAGAATGAAATCCGTAGCAAATCCAATTTGAAATAAAACAGTAGGGTTTTGCAAACCCTAACTAACAGCAACACAGTCATAGTACCTTCCTTGCACATGGATCATCAAATGAGATTTTAGTTCACAAAGGGTAGGAAGAAACCAAGCACGTACACATAAACCAATCAATACCAGAACATGCAAACGTACCATCTCAGCCTTGACTTAGAAAATTATCAAAAGCAAGCAAAGAACCAATCAAGGTAAGCCATAGCATGCCAATAC
>JARVZY010010354.1:0-29152 GCA_030686995.1 Artemisia argyi | reverse complement strand
TGCAGCTGCTTCACATGGATCTCTTTGGTCCTACATCCATCAGGAGTATTGATCATAAGTATTTCTGTTTGGTGATCACTGATGCTTTCAGCAGATTCAGTTGGACCTTTTTCTTAGTGACTAAAGATCAAACCTTTCAGGCACTCAAAGAATTTATGGCTCTAGCTGAAAATCAACTTAATAAGAAGATTAAAAGTATTAGGTGTGACAATGGGACAGAGTTCAAAAATGCCAATCTCATTGAACTTTGTGGTTTAAAGGGTATTAAAAGAGATTATAGCACTCCTAGAACTCCACAACAAAATGGAGTTGCTGAAAGAAAGAATAGAACCCTTATAGAGGCTGCAAGATCAATGCTTGCTGACTCTAAACTTCCCACCATGTTTTGGACTGAGGCAGTAGGAACTGCTTGTTATGTTTTGAATAGGGTGTTGATCACTAGACCTCATAACAAGACACCCTATGAACTATTGACAGGGAAGAAGCCTACCATTGAACACTTGAAACCTTTTGGTTGTCAGGTGACCATACTGAATACAAGTGATCACCTGGGCAAATTTGAAGCTAAAGCTGCTGAAGGATATATAGTTGGTTACTCAGCTCATAGCAAAGCTTACAGGGTCTATAATTTGGCTGCAAAGAAGATAGAAGAGACTCTGAACCTGAAATTTCTGGAGGATAATGTAAATGTTCAGGGAAAGGATCATGAATGGTATTTTGACCTTGATTACCTGACTGATTATTTGGGTTATGCTAGATACACATCTAACCCATCTGCAGGTATATAAGTGTCCTCTTCCAATAATGCAGGTACCTTACAGGATGATTCAGACAGTGATTCAGAAGGTGATGAACCAACAATTGTTGTAACTACTCTACCAATCAAGATAGCAGATCCTCCTACCAAAGAAGCCTCTGATGTCACATCTGCTGATGATGTGGAAAATTCAACATATGCAGAAGATCTTGCTAGACTCAAAAAGCAAGAACATGCAGCTGCTGAGGAAGCTAAAAGACTTGGTCTTGAATTTGCTCAAGATACTGAAGCTCTCTTAAAACAAGCTGCTCTTGAAGCAAGCAGAAAACACAGTTCTACTGATACATCAGCAGATGCAACTAGAGATTCTGCTGATGGAGATTCTGCTGAACCAGCTGCACTTCCTGTTTCCACATGTTTAGATGAACCTTTTGGCAGGTTTCCCACTCCCTCAGATCTTGCTAATGTTGAGCAAAGTGATGGTATTTTTCAATCAGCTTCTTATGATGAAGACTTTGCTCCTACCTTAACCAATCTTGATACCTCCATTGATGTGAATCCTGTTTCAACTAAAAGGATCAACACCATACATCCACAAGATAATATACTTGGTGATCCAAATGCTATGGTACTCACCAGGAGTGCCATTAAAAATACCAAATTTGGGCAATGTGCATTTTTGACCTATGTATCCACTCAGAAGAGAGACAACCACACAGATCAGAAGCATTGTTTATTTGCTTGTTTCTTGTCTCAAGTTGAACCCACAAGCATTAAACAAGCTTTGAGTGAACCTAGTTGGGTTGAAGCTATGCAGGAAGAGATGCAACAATTCAAGAATCAAGATGTTTGGATACTAGTTGATCTACCTGCAGGTAAATTTGCAATTGGGACAAAGTGGATCTTAAAATGCAAGAGGGATGCTAGAGGTATTGTGGTCAGAAATAAAGCAAGATTAGTGGCTCAAGGTTTCAGACAAGAGGAAGGTATTGACTATACTGAGGTCTTTGCACCAGTGGCTAGGGTTGAGGCTATTAGACTGTTTTTGGCCTTTGCCTCTTATATGGGCTTTAAGGTCTATCAGATGGATATCAAGAGTGCCTTTCTCTATGGCAAAATAGAAGAGGAGGTGTATGTTACTCAACCACAAGGCTTTGAAGACCCCCATCATCCTAAAAAGGTTTACAAAGTTGTCAAGGCACTTTATGGACTTCACCAAGAACCAAGAGCATGGTATGCTAGATTGTCTACATTTCTTTTGGAGCATGGATATAGAAGAGGTGCTATTGATAAGACTCTCTTTATCAAGAAAAACTCCAGGGACATCATTCTAGTACAGGTTTATGTGGATGACATCATATTTGGATCCACAAAGGAAGCATGGTGCAGGGAATTTGAAGATTTGATGAAAGGTGAATTTCAAATGAATGCAATGGGGGAGTTAACCTTTTTCTTAGGGCTGTAAGTCAAACAACACCCTGAAGGGATCTTTATTCATCAGGAGAAATATGTTAGAGATATTTTGAAAAAGTTTGACTTTGAACTTTTGAGGACTGCTACCACTCCATATGAACCACCCAAGCTTAAAAATCCAAATGAGCAAGATGAGGCTGTGAATGTTCATCTTTATAGGTCCATGATTGGATCACTCATGTATCTCACAGCTTCTAGGCCTGATATTACCTTTGCTGTCAGTGCTTGTTCAAGGCATCAAGTCACTCCACCGACTTCCCATCTCAATGCAGTGAAGAAAATTTTCAAGTACATAAAGGGCCAACCCAAACTAGGCCTTTGGTACCCAAGGGAATCACCATTTGTGTTGGAAGCTTATAGTGACAGTGACTATGCTGGAGCTAATTTGGATAGGAAATCCACAACAGGAGGTTGTCAATTTCTTGGAAGAAGACTCATCTCTTGGCAGTGCAAGAAACAAACCATTGTGGCTACTTCTACTACTGAAGCAGAATATGTGGCTGCTGCCAATTGCTGTGGTCAGGTACTTTGGATTCAAAATCAGATGTTGGATTATGGGTTTAACTTTATGAACACTAAAATCTACATTGATAATCAGAGTACTATTTCCATTGTTAAAAATCCTGTTTTTCATCAGAGAACCAAACACATTGAAATTAGGCACCACTTTATAAGAGATGCAAATGAGAAGCATCTAATTCAAGTGCTTAAAATCCATACTGATGATAATGTGGCTGATTTGTTAACAAAAGCTTTTGATGGACCTAGGTTTAATCACCTAGTTGTTAACATTGGGATGGTCAACCCTTGAATGCAATGTTTGAGGGGAGGCATAAGCCTCAGGGGAGGCATATGCCTCGGGGGAGGATTATACATGTTGTATTAATGTAGAATTATTATGTTTACTAACTTTCTTTTGCAGGTTTTTACTAATATTGTAACATTTTATGGTTGTTCTTTTGTGCTTTTGTGTTTTGTGTGAATGCTGTGGTCAGGTCATGTTCCTGCTGATGATCTATGGTCTACATTCAGTGAAGTAGGATGTCAAGACTTAAAAGTAAATTTTATTTATTCATGACAAGTTTGGTACATCATGATTAGTCATCAGAAGAAACACAGATTACATAAACAGTTAAAAGACAAACATCCACCATCCTACCACCACATCCCTTAACTAGAATCAACCACCAACACAACCCCAACAAACAGCCTAATCCATTTTTCGTTTCCCTTTACCCAAGTCCTTTGGGTCTGGCATCTTCTTGTGGATTCCTCTGGATTGCATGTCCTTGTTCCAGAGTTTGGGAGCTGCAAGACCAAGAACCACCTTCAATGGACCCTTTCTTTTGCCTGAGGACTGTGGCTCTTCAGGGACATAGATCTTTCCCATCTCTGCACAAACACTTTCCATTTCACTTGTTAAGAATGCAGTGACAGGGGTGAAGTCAGGGACAATCATAGCTAGAGGAGCTGGTGCTTCTTCAGCTTCAGTGGTTTCCTCTGATGAGGTTGGGGATGGACATAAGTCTGAAGGACCTTCATTCAAATAGTAGTATGATCTTTGTATTTGAGGTATGTCAAAAGTAGAGTCTGATGAGTCAGAAGAAATCTCAATGACATTGGGGAATGGCTTCATGGTGTATATGTGTGAAATAAGAGGATATGTTATTTGTGGAATGGTGTGTTGATTATGACTTGAAGATTTCTTTTAAAGAACAGATTTGGGTTTATTGCTAGTTAATGTAAGTTAATGGGAGGTAGTTGAGTCAGCAGCAATTACTAAGTGTGCAAGTTGTCCACTTGACTGGATACTTCGGATGAAAGTCAATGGTTTGACCCACATGCTGCTAATACTATTTATCTTATTGTTAAAGTGTGTTCCTGCTGATGGATTAGTCAAGTTTAAATTATTCAGGGGAATACAACTTAGAAGAATTCAAATAAGTAATCATAAAACAAAGAAAATCTTATTGATTCTTCAGAAGGACAATACAAGATATTGAAAGTGAAAGACATACAACCAAATCCCTATTCTATTTTATTCTTGCCCTTGTCTTCCACAGTCTTCTTTTTTGCCTTTGTTGTTGATGTTGAAAAGTCCATGCCACTGAGGACAGGGTAAACCTAATACAATCTTTCTTGTCTTTGGTAATGGGGAGTTCCTTTTTCTCTTCTTTGGACGTGATGATTGAGGCTTATCAGAAGTTGTAGGAGTGTAAAGTTCATCATTCACATCATTCTCTTCATCAGAAGATGTAAAGAAGATGAGAGACTCATCAGGATTGGGAACTTGATTTGCACTCTCTAATTCATTCCACTTCCTCTCCAACTCTCTCTGATAATTAGGATCATCAATCTCAGAGGGATATGGTGGAAGATCTTCAGATGATGATGAACTTGGTGGAGGCACATCATGTTTCTTCTTCTTAGCCTGTTCCTTTGTTAGACCACGAGGACGTGTTGGCATATTCCATGGTGGTGGAGATGTAAATGAGTCAGAAGTATCTGATGATTCTGATGTAAGGTTGATGATGGGTTGATTGGAAGCCATGAATATTTTTGGTTGCCGATATGATTATTAGGGATTTGATTTGAAGTTGAGAAATTTAGGGATAATTAGTCTTTATTTATAAGACTCCTCAACCGTGTGTCTTTATTACCATCAATGATAGGTAGTTTGGAGATTATTAAAGGCGATTAGAAGTTTCAATTAAAAAATCTTTGTTTAAGATATGTGGTTTTCCACTGAAGGGTAGATTCTGCTGAATGATGCTGCGAATGGATCAGTTGACCATAGTCAACGTTTGACTATTTTCTGCGGATTGACCATTTGTTTTCAGCCGTTTGATTTGGTTGCTACGGATGAGTCAGTTAATTGGGATTTGTTTTAGTTGATGATTGGTCAAAGATTTCTTTCCAATTATTCATATCAGTTTCACTCCACGTTTGGTAACTTCCATAATAAACCACAACGTGTATATCCCATTCCCAAATTAACTGATTCCCTCTCCATATATAATTTTCAAACCATTTCAATATCTCTTAGAACTTCTAACCCTAATTTCTAATTCTCAATCGATGGCTGCACTATACTTCAAAGCAGATCATAACAAACATGCCTTTCTTGGTCGTGGAAAGGGTGATGCTGATTACTTGGGCATGATGGACTTTCTTCAAAGGTCCAAGATTAGGTATGCTCTGCTTCAATACCCAAATGATATTCATGAGTCACTTGTGGTACAATTTTGGAATACGGCTCAAACAAGGACTGTTGAAGATGGAACACCAAAGATTGTTGCTGTCATTGATGAGGAAGAATATGTGGTTACTGAGTCGTTGGTCAGAACCAGGTTACAGTTGGATGATGAAGGCGGAGTGATTGATCTGCCAAAGAGTGAGATCCTTCGAGGGCTTCAAGATGCTGGATATAGTGGTGATGGGAAAACATGGTATAAGAATTTGTTTTGTCCAAAATGGAGGTTCTTGACACACACATTGCTTCAGTGCATGGGTTCTAAGTCTGGTGGATGGGATCAGTTCTCCACAGACATTGCTCTTGCTATTGTATGTCTCTCTCAAGGAAGAATATTTAACTTTTCTAGGTATATCTTTAATGCTATGCTTGAAAATGTTAAGGATACCAAACTTAAATATCTAATGTATCCTAGGTTTCTTCAAATCATTTTAGACATTGCGACCAATGACCCCACTCACTTGCCTGTTAAGGGTTTATCTAAAACGATGTTTTCCCAAATGAAAATTAATTTTAATGGTGAACATAGACCCTTACTTCCAGCTATGTTGCCTGGTGGCAATGCTCCTGATGGAGCAGCTGTTGATGGTGTAGCTGCTGATGCCCCGGTGGGCAATCCTCCTGATGGAGATGCAGCTGATGCAGCTGCTGGTGGTCAGGATTCCCCTGATGCTCAAGCACCAGAGGATTCTCCTGATAGAACTGAAGATGCTCCTGCTGCAAATATGTCAGTTGCTTCTGATGTTCAGCCTCCACTCTCTCCTAGGCTACCCACACCTGTACATTCACCAATGGATATCCATTCTCCTGAGCATGAGCTCAATGAGAATTTAGGCTTTGACCAACCTGTAAACTCACCACAATTTACAAGACTTCCTTCACTCAGTCCTTTGAGACCTCAATTTGAGGATCATATAGATGTAGATGTAAATTTAGGTACTTCTTCTTATAGGACCAATGATGCTCCCAATACCACAGATATCCCTGTTGGTGGAGCTGAAGGTCCTGTTACTCTCACTTCTGTATCAGATTTGTTGAACAGGTATGTCTTAAAGGTGGACAAATTGGAGAATGATCTGAACTTCACTAAAAAGAATCTTAGCAGTGTTGTTTTGACTTTAGTTGGAAGAGTTAAGAAGTTGGAGGGTAAGCTGAAGCAAAGAAAAAGACAAGGTGTGGTGTATGACTCGGATGAGGATTCTACTAAAGCTTCTGATAATATTGACTTAGAAGGCCTTGAACTTCTTGCTGCTACTACTTTGGAGAGTGTTCAGAAGAATGCTGATATTAGACCTGAACCATCTGTTGCTCCAACTGCTGATGTTGCTCATGCTACTGATGCAAGTGTTCTTCCAGATTCCATTGCCAAGCATTCTCCTGATGTTGCTCATTATGTCCGAAGGAAACATTCTACTGATAAGAAGTTTTCTACTTCATTGCCATAAGTGGGCATTCCTGGTTAATCAGTAGATATTCCAGCTGATCTTCAATATGATACTCATGATCAGACTTTTGTTCATCCTCAGAAGCAAGATAAAGGAAAGTCTATTTTGGTTGATCAAGACATTCCTTCTAGAGTCAAATCTAAGGAGGAACTTGCTTATGAGAAAATTAGTGAGAATGTTGCTGCACATATGCAAGCTAAAGAGGATGCTGCAGTTACTAAAGAGGAATTGGATTTGAAAGCATCAGAAGCATTGGCTCAGAAAATTCAAGATGATTTGGACAAGATGGGACCTCAATACACTACAATCTTGCCTGCTGAAAGAAAGAAGGAGCTTGATGAAATAGCTAGGAATCTTACTGCTGAACAGTGGGAGAATTTGGCTGAACAGGCTGCTTCCAAGCCCAATTTGGGTCAATCTGAGATTGGTGTTGATAATCCAGATTTTGCTCAGCTGATGGCTGAAAGAGGAAGATTGCTGAGACAACAAGAGGCAAAGATTAAAGCTAAATATCAAAAAGAAAGACCTTGGACAAAGAATGAAATCAAGAAATATATGAGGACTTTTGTGAAAAACCAGGGCTGTTCTATGTTTGGGTCAGGCTGGACTCAAAAGAAGGTCTGGGGATTTTCAGATCAGCAGTTGACCTATTACTATGACCAGATTATTTCCAATCATCATTCCTCTGGTATAATGGTTCAAGATGTGTTGGAGTTTAGAGGAAGACTTTTGGATGAACCTCCAGCTAAGAAAGCAAAGATTCATGATACTGCTGCTCAACCTGCTGAATCTATTGGATCTTTTCATGATGGTCAGGAGAATGTCCAATTCTCTTCAGTCTTACCTCAGAAAGTTGATACTCCTGATGCTCGTCCTGATACCACTGAAGCTCCACCTGTTACCAATGATGCTTCAGAAGATACTCCAATTGATGTACCTGATGATGATGATTCTGCAAATGTTCCTGCTGATATTTCCAATCTAGTGCCTAAACAAGAACCTGATACGGGTCCTTCTATTCCTGTTACTGGTACTAGGAGAAAGACTAGAGCTATCAAGAGAAAGGCTCCAAAAGATATTCCCTTGGAAGATAGCACAACTTTTCTTGATTATGCTTCTGATGATGGTCAAGATCCTGTTGTATGGGAGAAAATTGTGAAGTGGGAAGTTGTTGACTCTGAGCTTGGTCAAGTGAATGTCATAACTAGACAAGATGGATCTACCAAGACATTCTTATTTCTGAGTCAAATTTTATATATGGTGGACAAACAAGATCTTCTCTCACTTTATGATTGGGTTACCAAGTATTATCAAACTCATTCTCCTGATGATATTGGGATCTATTTGATGGGTGATTTGCAGATTCTATGTGATTCTTATAAAGGTCATTCTGGTATAAGGTTTCAAGCATGGAAAGGTCAAAGTACATGGGTAGTTGACTATTGGAAGTTCTTTCCCCTACCTAATGTTCACATGATTGTTACAACCACTGGCAAGACTTTATATTGCTGGGCTGATGTTCTCTATCCAATCACAAAGGAAGTTATGAATCTCATGCTGGAAGCAAAGCTATCTGTTCCTTTAGATATGACTGCCACTGATCTTCATCTTGCTGAACAATTGGTCAGGTTCATCAGAAGAAGTATTTTGACTAAGAAGGAGTTAGCAACCAAGCATGGTATTCAAATGGATTCATATCCGCAATGAGTTGATCTTGGTATTGTATTTTGTTGTATATTGTTTATTTTTAGTTTAGAAAAAAAAAAGAAAAAAAAAACATATTTGTATAAGTTTTGTGTATGTTGTATGCAGGTTTGGTGTTGATTCTTATCACACTCTTTCTGGTCATCAACTTGCCTGATGTTGACTATTCCATCAAAAAGTTGGCTAGTCCAAAGGGTACAGCTTTGGTACAGACTCATCAAATCTGTTGATAGCTGTAATGGTTTGCTCAAAATCATAAGGTTTTCAACTCATCTATGCTTTGTTGCTGAGTAGTTGAAATGGTTGTCAATTGACTATGGATTTTTCCTTCTTGGATTCCAAATAATTGGCTAGCCCACATGTATATGGCTTGTGGTAAAGGCAGTGGAAAACCATATTTGGTATTCAATTGACCAAGATGATAATTCATCAATAATTGACTAGTCCTGAGCAAACGGCTACAGGTAAAGACATATCAAATCCGTTTATAGCTGATGATTTGCTAAAAATCATGTGGTTATCAGTGTACCTTTGAACACTTGGCTACTCCAGTAGTGATGACTATTGGTAAAGAGACATCAAATCCATTATTTTCAATGATTCACCTCTCACAGGAGTTAACACACCTGGATGTGATGAGAATAGTATGAAACTTATATGTTTTGATGTACATTTAGTCTTGTGTCGCTGCAAAGAATGGTGGTTTTCAAATGTTTGCTGATCATAGAGATTTTTCTTCTGAAGATTCTTTGCTGCTGATGTTTCTTTTCAATCCTCTGGTTTATACTATTGGCGATCTCTCAAGAAATCTTGAACTTAACTGTGTCAAATTCAAGATTAGGGGAGGATTGTAAGGAATTGTTGAAGATACCACTGACAGATACTGCTGACAGGTTCCTGCGGAAGGCTTAGTGACTTCCTGCTGATAACTGGTTCCTGCGGACGAACATAGATCCTACGGATAGAGTTTAACCGTGGATATAACTTATGTATTTTAGGACAAGATATGTAGAATATCTTTTATTGGTTTAGTATTATTTGTTTCTTGTAAGAAAGGTTAGGGTTTCCACTAGTATATAAGAAACCCTAGGTCATTGTAATAGACACAAGTTTTTAGTACGAAGTTTTATAAAAGATCCATAGAGGATCAAGTTTAGTATACGTTTGTTTTTATATTCCGCATAATTACAAATTCACAGAGATTATCTAACTTAGTCTAGCTAGTGATTACATTAGTTGGCTAACGATCCATTGGCTCGTGATCTATCAAGGAATAGATCCCTACAACATTTAACACCTCTTCAACAGACTCTGGTATTTCACAATGACTTTTATCCACCAAGTAACTAAACTCTGCTGTTTCTCTCATCTTCAGCAATTCTGTATTCCATGTTTTCAAAGCAGGTTGAGAATGATCTACGTTTATGAAATTGCACTCTATCTTTTGAACATAAAAAAGCTGCAAAGATAATTGGTTTTTTGTTATTAAATATTGAGATATATGTATGTATAAAAGAAGAATAAATGAAACAAAAAAAGAAGTGTAATTACCGTAAGAAATGTCAAAGGTCCACAATAATATGATTTCTTGTTGTTAGGATTCCAATCCTTTTTACACTTCTTTAGACAATCAATCAAATAACCACACCAATCCATCTTATTAATCTTATCATATTCAGATGAAATAGAATATAAGATTCTCTGATTTGATGTTCCATCTTTCATAGCTTCAAATAAGACAGTCGCTATCAAAACAACTAAGTTAATTCTGAATAACTTTCCTCTGTCCTTTGCATCTATTAGTTTTTGCACTACAGATTTTGGTTTAACTTTTATTGTATCCTTCTCCAGCAAAGAAAACTGCTTTCTCCAATTTTTAATACACGCATCTTCACTTTTCACTCTTTCTGGTGGATTTATTTTTAACCACCACTTGGGAAACCGAAAATTTCTTCGACTGATTCCTTTGTAATTTTAATATCCCCTCTCCAATGTTTGATGGTCATTGTCGATTCATCAAAGCTTTGAACGACATGTTGTCCCAATCTACTTGGAATTATATTTATTTTTAAATCAAGTAAACTTCCAAATCCCATATTTTTTAATACACTGCACAAGTTAGAATATGTTTTTAAGAATCTAATAGCATTAAATAACTGAGTTGGTGAACCCCTGTTTTTAAACACATCATTACTCTTCACCAAATTAGGATTAGAACATTCACCTTCAACCGGTACTTCTTGACGCTTCATACTATCCAACTTAAGTTTCTTTAAATTGTCTTGATTAATCTTTGATGAATCATTTATAGAGCTTCTCTTTTGCGATATTACTTGTGTCATTTCTCTCTGTTCTTCTTCTTCTGTTACATTAAATTCGAAACCTTCTATCCCCTTTTCTGCTTCATCTTCTATTTCTTCATTTCTTTCATTACATTCATTATTTATTTCTTCTTGTTCATCTAATTCTTCATAATCATAATCTTCACTATCTTGATCATCCTCAAAATCTTCTTCATCACTATCAGTTTCGTCATCAAAGTTATATTCTTCCTCTTCATCTTCATCATCATCATCATAATGAATTTCTTCTTCTTCAATATCATCAATAAGGTCATACTCGTTAGGCTCATCATCTTCTTCATCATCAGTGTTTTCAATATCAATAGATTTACTATTATCATCTTCATTATAATCTTGTTCTGAAAAAAAAAAAAGTGTTACCATTATATGGTTTGTGTATATTGATAGAACTATCAAAAAGAGCAAATTAAAATGACACCATATTCAAATTGTTCTTGTAACAATAAACTGAACAAAAGGATGTACAAATAAACAAAACAAAAGAAAACATAAGTATAAAAACAAAATGGTAATCTATTTGTTTAAGCGTAAACATCATGCTAAACACTTATTGGTTAAGAATACATCATGTAGTTATTTTGTTAAATTGACTCTAAATACTTAACTGAATTATGCTAAACAATTAATATCTGTATTATTTAAAGACAAACATCATTTAATATAACAATACCATTCTTATATTTTAATACATGTCATATAAGAAAAACAATATCGCATTACCATTCTTATATTTTTATATATCGTAATACATATCATATAACAAAAACAATATCACAATAGATTACTATCGTAATACATATCATATATCGTAATACATATCATATATCAAATAATTTTCCTAAACAATTAATATATGCATTTTTCAAAAGTACCTTGTTCTAATCGTTGTATTCTTCTTCTTCTTCTTATTCCTCTTCTTCTTGCAGGCTTTTCATTTTCATTAAAAGACTTTAACAGTTTATTAATAAATTTTATCTTCTTCGTCTTTGATCTTCTTCTTGTTTTTGTTAAAGAAATCAGGACACCTATACAAATAATATAATTAGAAATAAAAATAATAATAATAATTACAATAAAAATTTATAGAATATTAGAAAATTATACCTAATAACTCTGCGATTTGAAGAACAGAATTTGTTGTTGAATTATGATTTCTTTTTTTCTTCGACATCAAGTTTTAATTTAACTTTCTTTTATTATCACTACGATATTTGATTAATTTTCTCAGAATTGTTTATTCAATTTAATATATTTTTTTTAGGGTTTATGTGTGTTTAGGGATTTAAATTGAATCTAAGAGAAAGAAAATTAATAATTTTTTATTTGACTGTGGATACCCGACCCATTAAACAAATACAAAAACGCAACAGATTTAATTTTTTTCTTTTTTTTAATATAGTGTGATATTAAAATATTAAACTAGTTAAAATGTAATGTGATATTAAAGTTAATATTATTTTTTATACTCTTTTTTGTGTCTTTTATGTGAAATGCTATGTACCGGTCAACGTCTAAAATAATATATAGCGGTTCAGGTATACTTACAAATAAACTTAAAATAATTATTATCACGAATAATACATTTAAATCACAAAATAAATTCTACATCCAAATATACAAATAAACTGAAAAAACGTATATCTTAACATATATCGACAGTTGAACACGTATTTTTTGTAATTTTATTATTTTTGGGCCTCAACACAAGTCCATAATGTCATTATCTATAAAAAGGCATGAGTAACCTTTAAACTTCTAGACCTAACAAAACTGAAATTTTTTTTTCTATATAAATCAACATACACTATATATCAACACACACATAAAAAAGCATAAAAAAAAAAAAACAATAAAAAAGGAGATTTCTTTTGCAACAGCTAAATGGCAGAAAACAACGCTTTCAAATTGAAGATGAGCATTCAAGCAATTCAAGAAACAGACCGACAATTGGAGAAAGTAAAGTCTCTAAACGTGATTCTTGAACAAATAATAAAAACAGCAAAAGGAAGACAGGATCTCATTCAGCTTCTTCCGAAATTAGGTGGTTCAGATCTGTATAAGAAGACAGAAGACTTGCTCATCAAAGTTCGTACTAAAGAAATGGAAGTGCTTAACGAACTTAGAGATATTGAAAACGGCACATCAGAAAATATGAATCTGAATGTTAAGTTTATTGAAAATATTAAGAATATGTAAAGAATTATCAATGTAATTTTATTTTGGTATGTAACTCAATATGAATTTTATTAATATAATATTAAGTTGTATGAGTTATGTTATACATTAAATTATTATTATTTTTCAGCATGTCATTCAGCATATATGATGATATGATGTATAAACATTTTATTTTGATGTTTTATATTGTAATCTGATATAAATTTGTTATTTAATTTAAAGTACTCAAAAAGTAGTAAATAACAATAAACTTTTATGGTTTCAGATGTTGGTTTTCAGTTTTGTAGATTACACATGCTGAATATATAAATATAAAATGAACCAACACATGGTTTAATATGCAGGGTTCAGTTTGTGGATTACACATACTCATTATTTTTCAGTTTCTGAATAGAAAATATCAGTTTGTGGTTTCAGTTTATAGTATAATCTGAAATAAGATAGTTGTAATCCATAAATTTTCAGCGGAGAGGGATTTATGAAGTTTGATTAATTTTTTCAGCATACTCATTATTTTTTTATATTGGAGTATTTAATAAGTATTTTATTGTTGAATAGTGTTTCAGAGATTTGATGGATGTGATGTTCAGGGGAAGTGTGTACGCCGCCTGTTTGCTTACTTGATCCCTACTTTTTATTTATTTTTTTACTTTTAATTTAAAATATTACATTTTAATATGTAATTGTTTTATTGTTATTTTTTTTTATCTATTTTTGTTTGTTTTTTTCTTTAATACTTATCACTTATATTTTTGGTTAGGAAATATATTAAAAAATTAATTCCAATATTTTTATTTATAACATTATATTAGGTAACTAACAAAATATATTAAAATGTTAATTCCAATATTAAAATATTAAAATATTAAAAAGATGTTAATATTTTTATTTATAACATTATATTAATGTAACTTTATTTTAGCCAAACATTTGTTTTGTGAATTAATAATATTAAAAAGATGTTTTTTTTTTAAATTTATAAGCTTACAATCATTGAGCGTGTGAAATTAAATGACTTTATTTGAGAATATAAAAAAACTAAACATGCTAATACAAAAATTAAATTAACAGTTTTGTGATGTATTTACATTGAAACTTTAAATTCATTTAACCTATACACAATTTTAAACACATAATTATCACAACCATCCAACTTCTATTTTTCACACATTATAAAACTCCCACACACTGAATAAAAATTATATAAACTTATAAACAAACTCCAACATAACTACTCCATTCTTAACAAAACGTCAATGGATCCAAAACAACATATCATTGATCAGATATTCCTAGATATTGATGCTGATGTGAAGACAATAGATCGTATAACATCCTTCATGAGGACGATGCTTGATGATGGAAATGAAGAAAAGATAACATGGAAGAAATAAGCAAACTACCCAAGTCAAAACTATATGAGCAAGGTTTAATATACAATCTGATGCTGAATGAAAAAGACATTGAAATGATGAGAAAACTCGAAGATATAATTAGCAAAATAAGGGCTATTATTGATATGAAGATAGGATTTCTCAAACAAATTGTAGAAATGTGAACTACATTTCAACAATATTGTATTTTTGTTGGGAAGGTTTATGCAATCTGAAGTATTAGGATTGAAGAAAGAAATTTATTGTATTTTGCTTTCTTTCTTTTATTTATCAGAATGTATTTTACTATAACCATCAAATTATTAATGGAATTAATGGTTTATATTTTTCAGTATCAAGCAATTTTTGCACTTTTTATTTATTTATTTATTTATTTTTTTAATTTATATTTTCGTACAATATATTTAGCGTATATTGATCTTTCATGGTTTCAGTTTGTGTTTTTTATTTTTTTTTTATTTTATTTTTATTATTAATTTGTTATTTACATATTTATGGTATAATCTGAAATAAGATTAGAAATTTCTTAAAAAATTACCACTCGTTAATCTCTATTTCAGTCACATACATTCAGCATGACGATAAAGTGTTATATTGTGCCAAAATGTTACATGCTGAATTAAATTGTGCGAATGTGTTATATTCTCAGATTCTCAAATAAGATTGTTCTAATATTAATTGCATGAAATAAGAGCATTAGAAGAAATACATGATCATATGTAACAAAAGCTAATATTAGATTATATCCTTACATTTAAAACAACGCAATATGATCTAATCAACTAACTTGATTTAGAAGGAGTGGAATGATTCTGCAACATTTGTGATTGCTCTCCTTGTTCCTCTTTTCAGCTTCTCGAACTACAAACTCACTAAATGTTTTAGCTATGTCTGTTGTTCCAGGGCCTTTGTGCAATCTTACGAATATTGTTTGAACTAAATGCAACATAACATTGCTCAAATTGCCAAGTTCTTCAATGCTGATGAAGTCTTTTCTATCTGAATTGTTGAAAATAATCATACCAAGTGTGGGCTCATTCAACACGGTTCCAGGTGGATGATCTTCATATGCAACTTGATCTTTGAAATGTTTTGTTGATCTGAAATATTCTTCCATATCATCACCAACTCTCTTCCTCTTTCTAACAATTCTATTCAATTCAATAAAAGGGTCTTGTTCCTGCAAAGAAATATGATCTTGAATATTCAATTTGTTTTTCATTTCTATCACTTCATCAACACGTTTTCTCATTGAAACAAAAAACTCTACCCAGCGAGCGGCTTTCCTTTTCCCACAGCAATCTAAAAACTCTTTCCATTCTTCCCAATGAAGATCTTTCACCTTGAACTCTTCAATGATTTCTTCATCTCCATCATCTCTGTAGATTTTTAATGTAGCTGGACCTTTATTCCTTGAAAGAATGTCAGCATTGGTGATTTTCCCAGGGGCTCTCCTATTCAGAACAATATGACAGTACTTGTCATATAATGATTTCTTTTTCGTGAAGAGATCAATAACATGTTGATCAAAGCTCTTGATTATCTCAGCCTTCTTCTTTAACTTTTCATGTTTCACGTTTTCTTGATACATTCTATCAAGCTGACGCTTCTGTTCGTTAAGGGTTTCATCAACGATGTGAACGTTTTGACCTTTTAAGTTTTCATACCTGATTTCCTTAACAGGGGAGGTCTGAATCATTAGTGAGCCTTCATTAACAGTGGCATCAGGTTCTTCAAGCAAATTTTCTTTCAGCTGAGACTCATTGATTGATTTTTTACCAACATTGCCATCATTTCGTTGAACTTCAGTTTCTTCCAAATTATCTTCAATCACTGAATCTTTGTCAACAGTAACATCATTTTCTTCATCTTCATTTTCTTTCTCATTAGATTCATTCATTTGCTTTTTACCCACAACACCATCACCTTGTTGATATTCAGTTTCTACCACATGATTTTCTTGAACTACAAATACTTTCTCACTAGATTCATTCATTGACTTTTCCCCAACATTGGCATCACCTTCTTGAACTTCACTTTCTACAACCTCATTTTCAATCATTGGAGACATCATATCTTTCTTAGTAAGAGCTACCTCCAGTCTTCCATTATCTTGTTGCTTGAGGTTAATTTTACCAAAAAAATCAGAAACTTTAAGCTGTTTACAAGATTCTTTTTTCTTATTATCCATAACAACATCAGTAGAAGCGGCTGCCATACATGTTAATGATTTGATGCTAGCATTAAGAGCGTAGATAGCATTTTCCAGTTTCTCAAGAGATAAAGGTATAGACTCCAAGGATTTATACTTAGAAACCTCATCAATAAAGTTTCCAACTTTTGTTGGGAGCCCCAAAAGAGATGCTGGTACCTCCAAATTCTTGGACTCAATAGAATCAACCTTCTTTTTAACTTCAGATATGATGATGCTTAGTTCTTTAACCATAACAGGAACATCTATCATATGCTTTGGCAGCTCAAACTTTATCTTACTAACTGCTTCAGTTAGTTCCACAACTTTGCAACTGATCTCTTTATGCTGGCTTGATAAATAATTGACGTCGGTTGAAAACTTACCGTTGAAATCTTCACGTGTAACTAATTTCTCAAGTTCAGGTTTAAGAGACTCCAAAAGATTTGAAGAAATATCAGAAACAGATGGAAAAGATGGGCGAGTTTTCAACAAAAGTATTTGTTGATCAGCAAACTCCTTTTCTTTCTTCAGCATTTCAATCTTAGATTCAAGATTGAGAACTTGATTGGATAATTCACTTATACGCTGAGACTTTGGTGAAGGTGGATGATCACAAGACATTTCATTTTCTGTTACACAAACATGATCCTCATCATTGTTAACTCCATGTGCCGGAGAACGCTTACTTTCATCATTAAGCTTACCTCCATGAGCTGGAGACTTGTAACTTTCATCATCAAGATTACCTTCATGTGCTGTAGCCTTGCAATTTTCATCATCATCGTTACTTCCATGTGCTGGAGGCTTGTAAATTTCATCAGCATTTTTGCCTCCATCTGTTGGAGATTGGTCATTTTCATCAACTTCATAATCGTCTGAAATCATAACAGGTTCATCTTCATTATCAAATTTACCAATACTGCTATGATCAGCTGTATATTGAAGTAAAGAGAGTAATTGTTTGCGGTCCATCTCATCAAAATCAGATGTGCTATCATCAGAAATTTCAAAAGAACCATCACAAAATGAAAAATAATCAAATCTGTGCAAATCGTCTTGATGTAGATTCAGTGACTCAATGGAAGCACATTTGTTTATATTTGCTTCAGAATCAAATATAGGAACAGCTTTATCAACTGCTTCAGAGTCAGATTTCTGATGTTCAAATGCTTTTGTAATATGCTGGGATGATGATGAAGCACACATTTGCCTAACAGGCTGTGCCTTAAAATCCAATTTAGGTTTCTGATGAAAAGTTATCAAATAATTAGGACAACATATACTGATATTTTTTTCAGTTGAAAGTATTGCTACATCTTTATCAATAGCTTAATAACAGATTTTGAAATAGTATGTTGGGATGGTGAAACAGGACAAAAACTAGTAATGACTTTAGGCCTGAGAACAAAGTTCAAATACTCAAGTACTATACTGGGATGATGAAACTGCAAAAACACTACTAATGAGGATACCTATAAAACAAAGTTCAGATTATAAACAAACCCTACTAATAATTTTGAGCTGAGAAAATTATTCAAATTATGAATGATAACTGCGGAGGCTAACCTGGGCCTTTTCCATAATATTTTGAATTGAATTTTGTTTATTCTGACTGGAAGGGTTACGTTTTTTAACCCTGCTCTTTCGACGACCCTTCTTTCCTACAGCCACTATTGAAACTTCATTTTGCACATCTTCAGATTCTGAGCTTGCAGGTATACCAGTATGGTTGGTAGATATTTCTGAATTACAAACAGACATCATATGTTGGGTCAAAGGAGCTGCTACAGTTTCTTGTTGTGAAATTGAAAAGTACTCGTCGCTGAATGTGGGTGTTTCTATGATTGAAGAATTACTTTTATGGTATGAAGGGCCCATTTGGAATTCCATGACCAAGGATATGAACCTGGTATAGTTCATAACATCACTCCTGATCTTCTTCTTCAGCTTTTTTACCAAATCTTCATATATAATTTTCCCAAAGTCAATTGACACCCCATTAGCCAGACCATACATAACAATCTCATGCATTGAATTAATTTGATCATACCCACCAGTGTTACCTCCAATACACTGAATTATTAGGGTCATTAAGAGTTTCCAATTTGGTGCAAGTCCTCTCTTTCTAAGGGTTCCTGTTAATTTATCAGAGTAACCAATTTGGCCAAAGAAAAGTTTAGTAACCTTACCATCAGGATTTGCTTCATATTGTTGATGGCGTTTTAAGTAATCTGCTCCTATAGCCTTTCGAAAGGAAAACAAATCAAATTCAAGATTAGTAGTACCATTTTCAACTGTGAATTTGATTGTGTTTAATGCGGTGACAGTGGCAGTGTACCAGAATTCCTTTAGATAACTCTCATACTGGAAAGAAGGTTTCAAGGTGAATGTCTTTCGAAGGCAACATTTTTCAACAAAAATGAGTACATCTTTAAAGAATTCTTTGTTTTTCGTTGGGTTGAGGTTGGCAACGAAATTATTAGGTTTAATCTTGATGTCATTTAGTGAATGAATCATTTCAACCGCTTTTGGAAGTTGTTGTGCATTTTTCGGATGAATTACACTTAGGGCAAGAGGTTGGTTTTCATGATTTGATGAATTCATTGAAGTTTTACTGATGATTCTTTTGTTAATGTTAGAAAAATGTTTTTGTTAAAATGTGAATGTTCTTTTAATTGAACAAGATAATCTGAAAGTGTAATGGATCAACCCGGTTTTATCAAATACAGCTTTGGGAAAATCCAAACCCGTATGGTTTGCTATACACACGTTGACCGGGTCACAATTCATTTTAAAGTACTATTTTATTATTATTATTATTATTATTATTATTATTATTATTATTATTATTATTATTATTATTATTATTATTATTATTATTATTATTATTATTATTTCAAAGTACTATTTTTAATTAAAAAAGTAAATTTAATATGTTAAGGGTGTGTTTGGTTTGATATAGGTTTGTCTTTTGGATTAGGATTTGGCATAGGGTTAAAAGAAAGTGACAAAGAAAAAATATGGGATTTTATTAAAGCTCGTTTGTTTTATTCATTTGGGATGAAAACTTACTTGAAATTATACTGTAGTTATTATAATACTGTATTAAAATAACAATATAAAGAGTGTAGACGCGCATTCAAAAAACATGATTTGTATAAAAGATTATTTAAAAACATGAGAATGAAATAGAAAATAGTCAATAAAATAATATAAAATAAGAAAATAGAAACCTTTTTAAAAAAATCATGGGTAGGATTCATCTATTTAATTGCATTTAATTCAAAAACGCCATTCACAAATCGAGCATTTTCACACCTCAACATATGGCATTCCTTAAGTCGAGACATTGGCGTAATGCATAGCGTGAAGGTAACATCTTATGTCATTGCAACACCTTAGCTCAACCATGGCAAGCCTTTTAGAAACATGTGTTTAATTATGTTAGTTTACATGCTAAGAAGGACCTATTTTTTATTAAGATGGTTTTACACAAAACAAATGTTGGGCTAATTAAAATTACATCGTAAGAAAGAAAGTAAAAAAACAAATTAGGGATTGCACATACCACTAAAAAAGAGCATTTTGGAATGTCATTTTGTACTTTCATAATTAAAAAATAGGTGTAGTTCGTACCACACCCGACATATATGTGGATCCGTCTATGATAACATTATATATTTTTTACTAATTACCTGGTATTATGTTATTAATCATAATTTTTGAATTAAGATTTTAATATATTTCCTAAACAAAAATATAAATGATAAGTATTAAATAAAAAAAAAAAAAAAAAAAAAAGAGACAAAAAAAAATAACGATAAAATAATTACATGTTAAACGTAATATATTAAATTTAAAAAAAAAAAAAAAAAAAAAAAAAAGAAGTAGGGACAAGTAAACAAACAGGCGGCGTACACTCTTCCCCTGAACATCACATCCATCAAATCCCTGAAATACAATTAAACCATAATATCCTTCTTAGATACTCCACTATAACAAAATACATACACATGCTTAAAAAAAATTACTAAATCTATCTTCTGAAAGAAAATAAGGTATAATCAAACTTCATAAAATCTCTCTGTTCTGAATCAGGTAATATTATCCAATCTGAAATAATAAATGTTTATATTTTATTTTTTATGGGCATATTTAGGAGCTTAATATTTATGATCAATCAGCTTTTCAAACGGTCAAGTGTTATACTAATGACATTGGAATGTTGTAAAATTTATTTGATGTTTAGTTTTTCCATGCATGCTTTAGTTACAATATATATATGGTGATAAAGATACTTGTTCAAGCATATTATAAGTTAGATTAATAGTTTAAATCATGTTGAAGAATGTTGCGAATAAGAATGTTGCGAATAATAGTTTAAGAATGTTGCGAATAATAGTTTAAATGATGTTGAATAATAATGTTGCGAATAATAGTTTAAATCATGTTGAATGAAAAATATAAAGAGGTTTTTAGCTTAAAAAATACATGTGATTATTTAATTTTCAAATGTTCCTTAGAACCAAAAAAAAGCATAAGAAAATATATATTAATTGCTGTTATTATATTTTTGATTTCGATATTGAAAAATAGAACATACTGTTAATCTGAAAACTTTTTGTTAGTTTTCAATTTTAAGATGATCATTGATGAATTTAGTATACAGCGCACTCATTTCCATAGATTGGTAACTTCTTACTTTATAACACTGTTGGGATAATGTTTTTAGTGTTAGTTAGGTAGACATTCTGAAGTATCTTCAAAGTTGTAATACTATATATAAACTCAATTTGAGTTAAAACATTTTAAACCAAAAATGTTTTTATATGTTAACAAACATGAATTTTTAAACATAAATTAATATAAAGATAATGTGTGTAAATTTCAGCAACTATGTCAACACAATTCATAATGGAGTTGATTCCAAATGAAGACATTCAAGTTTTGGTAAGTTTGTATTGAATTTATAATGAAAATGTATTGATTGTGACTTTACTTTTTTTACTAAATTTATATTTGAATTCTTCATGCACTTTTCTGTAGGTTCTACCGGATTATTTCCATGCTCATTACTACAACAATAAGAATCATGTATACCTAGTTAATAACATGAGGCTTAAAAGAAAGGTTGACTTAAACTACAGAGAAGAGACACATGAATATGAGTTGTCTGGTTTAAGATGGAGACGTTTTATAGAAGAAAGTAGATACATTAACATCAGAACTCTGCATTTCATAAAAGAAGGAGCTGATACATTTTATGTGACTGCATATGAAGAAAACGGAGGGGAGAGTGAGGGGTATGGATCTATACATACAAGGCATCGGATGGTTAGATGCACAGGTCTAGTTGGAGAAAATGCGAACATTTCTCCGGTAATAATATTTAATACTCTGTATTTAACAAACACTATTGTTTATTCAAGAAACTTGCAAATAATAACTTAGCTTAAATTATTTAACAGTGGTTTGATGAAGAATTCATTCAGGGTGATCTACCTCATCATTTCTATTTGACATATGCTGGTTTTGAAGTTCGTGTAAGGTTAAGAATGGCTATCATTCCTGGATTTCACGAAACTTATGGTTATCAGATTTACCGTCATTGGGATGATGTAGTGGCAGTGGCAGGTTTACTTGTTGGAGAGCGTGTAGTCTTGACAAAAACGGGGGAGAATAGGTTAAGCTTGATGAGGTTTGGACATAATGGATTCCAAATGAACCATGAGAACCATTTTCCAACACGCCTAAGAATTCTTCAAGGACATGCTGAAGGTGAAACGGGTGAGTTTTTTGTTTTTATTTATTTATTTTATTTAAAAGATTAAATGTATATTATAAAAAAGTTCAGCATAGATAAGGAATGAACAATTTATTTTGGTCATTGGGATATAACAGATGAGAGGCTTCTTCATAGTTGCAGCTGGGAAAATCATGAAGGTCACATGGACGAGGATACTACTTTCTACACAAAATTGTTTCCTTACGTTGTTGACAATGGCAAACTGGTAACAACATTCACATCTATTTCGTCAATATAAATATAAACTTGATTCAATAAAAATTTTATTAGCAGATGCTTTTTAGTAACAAAGTTAAGAGATAATATATTTTTGTTGCAGACAATACCTTCACGTTTTGTTACTGATAATGAACTATTCACATACGATCATGCAATCCTAAGGAGAATGGGTGAAGAGAGGCGTGTCGTTCTTTACTGGGAAATTCACAAAGAGAATCCCACAAGGACAAACCACATGAACCTGCGAACCAACTGGAGGATATTGGCAGAAGATTGGCAGTTTAGGTTATACAAGATGATTCGATTCAAGCTGGTTGGAACTATCATAGATCCTTTAGCTGAAGTGGAGCATGACAACGACGATATCCCCATCTTGGTTCCTATTTTCGATGTTTGTTAGATGAAACTCGTGTGATGGTTTCACAACCTGGTACTTTTGAACATTTGACAGTTTAACTTTCAACTTTTGATAACTGTTTTTTGTGATCATGTGCATCAGCATGATACAATTTTTATTTTAATTAGGCATGCTATGTTAAGCCATGGAACTTATGTAAACGTTTAGTTTTATGCTATGTATCAGCCCCAGATTTGGGCCTGTGCAGGGTGGTCAACTGCACAGGTTCAGTTTCATGCTTTAGTTCAGTTGAGTGCCTTGGTTTAGTCAAGTGTATTGGTGAATAAACGAACGATGAACGAACATATGCAGAATCATTTAACTTAACTCAAATAGCAATTATCAAACACAATACCACAATTGATAACAACTACAAGATCATTGGCGATAAACTCTCAAGAATCTTTTCAAATGCATAGTTTCAAATATATATATATATATATTTTTAATATACTGTGATATTAAAATGTTAAAGTATTTTTAATTTTATTTTTAAATGTAATGCGATAGTAAAGTTAATTTTATTTTACGATATATGATATGTATAACGATATATGATATGTATTACGATAGTAATATATTGTTATATTAAATGATGTTTGTCTTTTGCGTTTTTGTGAGAAAAAATATATGTACCGGTCAACGCTTTTTTGTTTTTTTTTTATAGAACCGGTCAACGTCTTTTTGGGTTGCTTATAAAAGGGCATTTCTCCCCCTTTTTCATTCAAACGCAAACCCTAATATCTATAATTCATTCCATTCTAATTGTTCCACTCTATTTCAATCTCCATCTTTGTAATTCGTTGCTTCTATCATGGCTTCAAGACCAAGAACATCTGCTTATGCACTTGTGCGCACCCCTAACTTCCAAAAGTTAAAGTTTGCTGCTGGTTCTAACGAAATTGAGGATTGTTTGCATATAGCATTTGCCCAGGATGATGCCGAGAATGATCAGTTTTTAATGGTTCTTGGTGAGCAGCGAGATCAATTAGCTGTAAAGGTTAAGTGGTTAGAGAACTTGGTGGAAGAAGGGGAGTGTTTCTTGCCGTTCCACGAGCATGGTGACATTGGTTTGGACCGACTGAAAGAGACTTTGTAGAGAGAGAGGAAGGTGCTTGCTGGGTTGATCAAGGCTATTGATCTTGCGCGTGAAGGAAGAGAAGAAAAGAAGATCAATCTTTACTTTTTCGAGTGATGGGCTGGTCACTTTATGTGGTATATATTGGTTATGTTTTCTTTTTTTATTAGAAGTATCTATGTTGCTTAGGAATGCCTTTGCAAATTTCACTTTATGTATGGATTAGTTATCATGGAACTTTTTTTTTTGGGAATGATAACTGAAATGTAAAAACTTTGATGGTTGGTAATATAAATTTGAAGTTTATGTTTATTAGTATATTCTTTTTGTTATGGTAAATAATCGTAACTTTTTTTCTGATATGTATTGATGTTCATATTTTTCTAATTTTTGATATAATAAACATGTAATCGATAAGAGAGCTAATAGTTGCGCTAGAAAGCAAAGGCAGTCGCTAATCTGCGCTAAACCTAGGGCTGTAGATGGAATGTACATAACTCAGCTCAATCTAATTAGTTGATAATATAGTTTTGTTTTCATAATAGAGTTTTGCCATGGGTAGAAGAGTTTGAAATGATGTTTTATATTTACATTCCTGCATCCTCTGTTGTTTTTTAGTCTGTGTTAGTTTCATTAGGTGTATGAAGCGGCTTTGGTTAACGGCCAGTGAGTTTTAAGAGTTTGGTCTGTGTGTTTTTGACTTCTTCTGAAAGTAACTATGGTAAGTATGTATTTCTTTTCATTTGTGTTTTACGGTAATAATTGAATCTAATTGTCTGTTTTGTTTATGTGATTTTTAGTGTTTTTGAATGGTACTCATTCTCTATCATATAGTGTGCAGACGAATACAATTGATTTTTTTTTCTAAAAGTAGTTTAACTGCAAAATGTTTTCAATCAGTGATGTTAGTAGGTATAAAAATTCATAATGAACTACCCTTATGTTACATACCACAATATTTGATATAAACAAACATAAAGATAATGAATACAATGTGTTTTTTGCTAAAAGTAGTAAACATAAAGTTAAAAGTTTATTTGATATAAAAATTCATAATGAACTTATGTTACATACCACAATATTTGATATAACTGCAAAATGTTTTCAATCAGTCATGTTAGTAAGTATAAAAATTCATAATGAACTTCTAGACAGGAATGAAATTTCAAAAATATTGGTGCATAGTGGATCAATCTACCCTATAAATATGTATTGCCATTAACATTGAATCACAAAAATTAAACTGTTTCCTGTCCTCGTCATTCATAAACAACATACGTGTATTTATCGGAAGAACATTTAACTATTCTTGCAATCCAGCTTTGCTGATTGATTGGTATGTCAGTGTTGGAAAAATCCAATTATCTATCAAGTATCTGACATGCCATTCAACTACAAAAGCATGCTTTGCATCTGAATATATTATCTTGAATAACCATGTCATCTCAGTAACACGATATTGGATTTCATGTGCCTTCTTACTCAGCTTGCCTTTTTGAATTATTTTCAGTAAGGATAAGGAACAATTTTGACTCAAAAAATAATTCATTTATATTTCCATAGGTATTACCTTTCCATGTTTTAGACAAAGAATTTAACATTTATTCACCATTGTCTTCGAATTTCAGCGTTGTTGGACATGCACAACATAGCTAAACTTTGTCAGTTATTTTTCAAGATTTTGTAATAGTTCAAACCAACGAGTATCGGAATTTTTCAATTTAATTAGTTCATTTTTGTATTAAAATATTAAATAAACTTATAATGATTGTATGTTGGTGCACTGTATCTTGAATGATTCTCTATCAGACCAAATATGTATAGAAACAAAATATTATATGACCGAACGGAAATTTTGCAAATACATTTGATCGAAAGTATTTTAACTTAATTCTACAACCATGAAAAGTACCAGCCAACAAACAAATACTAGATTGAATCGGAAACAATTCATCAAAAGAAGGTACACGCTACAAACTAACAGCAACACTCAACAATTATTAGGATTGCAAAATATTGTTAGTTTAAAAATATTCCTCTAGCTTTTTTTTTTTTTTTTTTTTTTTTTTTATTATTATTATTATTAATATTAAAAAAAAACTAGATAAAAATATGTTATATGAAACTTTAAAATTAAGTAAAAGTAAGTGGTTTTTTTTTTTTTAATAAGATAGAAGCCCAATTTTTATTAGAACAAAAAGTTATTAGCCTTTTAGGCTTTTTAAAAAAGTAACTTTTTATATGTCATAAGAGCCCACTTGTTTTTAATTCCAAAAATTAGCCCAATATCGTTGTGACTAATATATTGAAAAATATTGTGATCGTTTCATATACCAAACAAGCTCTATCACAAAATCATAAACTTCAATTAAAAATCAAATTAGATACAATGAGTCATTCGGTGGATTCTCTTAATTCTTCAGATAACAAAACAACCAAAAAACGTAATGCGCGAATTATATAATTTTGTTTCATCTTATTTCTTAACTTGTCATATTATTTTCTGACAATTTTTTAATTATTATTTTTTTTCAGTTAGAATCTTTTTTTCAGGATCTACTAAAAGTAAAGTTCAAGGTTAGTTTTTAGTTAATATATCTTTTAGATTATTATTTTTTAATTTTTATTTTAGAATATACAAGTAGAGGTTATGATTTTTCTGCTTACGCTTATTATCTATTTGAATGTATGTTAAGTGTTTGATAAAATGTTTTGATCATATTTTAAGAAAATAACTAGCATTGAGTTATTTATTTGATGAGGAATTGATATTATATTTTTTTTCAAATTTTTTTAATTTGAATATTTTCAACTCCGATATTAATTTTATTTTAATGTTTTTTAAGTGATAGTTAGTTAATAATTCTTATAACGAGGCATTCATACCTGTGTGATGCACACAGGGTGTATCTAATTGTTTATTGAGTGATGTTTGTGTAATTTGTTGAAGTGTAAGTAAGATGAAGCATCTAATTGAGACATGTTGCGTAATGTTTAGCTAAATAGTTATAAAATAATTTGAATTAAAAGAAGCTTAAAGGTATACACCTCTATCAAAATAAGTTTTAACAAAAAATAGGCATTTATACAACTTAATAACTGAATGCTTTTATAAAAACAGTGCTAAGAGTTTAGGCAATACTTATATTAGATAGCTTTCATGGTTATTTCATAGGAATAAGATTGGTCACGTTTACATGTATCTTGTTAAAGACATTTGCTATAATACTTAAATCACAATCATATCCATTTCCTAGAACGTAGGCTGCAGCCTTCATCAAATCTTTTGAACCCAAATACTACCATTTCTTTTGTTTACCATCACCTGGTCTCCTATGGATTTCCCCTAGTAAGGGACCAGCTACTTATCGCCCTGTTCATGACAAACCTTTTGGAGATGAATTATTGTTGCTAGTACTGGTAGTTTTACAACTAATGCTGATGCGATAGTTATTTGAAATATTTTGAGAGTTCATTAGCAAAATCAATCACAAACAATGGGAGCACCAAAAGTTTCATTGTTGTGCCTTATTTATAGTTGTATTAGCATGAATACATGAACACCAAAAGCTTCATTGTTGTGCCTTATTTATTATTATTATTATTATTATTATTATTATTATTATTATTATTATTATTATTATTATTATTATTATTATTATTATTATTATTATTGTTATCATTATAATTATTAGTTTTTTATTTATTTATTTATTTACTTTTGTAGATGATACAGTTATAAATCAAGTAAACGCAGACGTATACAACTTTGAAAATTCAGAACAGCCTGAAGTTTCAAAAAGAATTATGTTATCTTATAAAAATAAAGCATCAACAGGTATTTTTTTAATTATAAGCTATTGTAAATAAATTTATATCCCTAAAACTGATGTATTTGTGATAAAACTGTAAAAATATTAAGTCAGCTTTTTTACTTTTTAAATCAAGTGTTGTTATTATTTAATCTTAATCTTATATGGTATTATGAAAGGTGAAGATAATTCAGATGGAATGAACTATCTTCAAATGGTACAATCTGAAAAATCTAAGAAATGTAAAAGTTTTAAAGATCGTCTAAATGAAGGTAATCATTGATATATTTTTTTAAATCATTATGTCATTAGTTTTATATTTTTAATAAATTGTTACTTATTTTTTTTACTAGGTGAAGAAGAATATTTATTAAAGCAAGATAGACGAAAAAAGTCAAAGGTTAAATATACTGAGATAGATGATGCTGTTGAAGGTATGGTAATGATTTAATGTGTGTTATATATTGCATTTTTTGATATCATATATTTAGATTTCCGTAATCTAAAATTTAAATAAATGTAAACTACTATTACATTATAATTAACTAATCTACAATTACTTAGTTTTTTTTACTTATTATTTTTTATTTTTAATTTCTTATACAGAAGAACGTGATGAAGAAGACGAGTATATTTTGTCAAGTGATGATGAAGATTATGAAAATACTCATTTGGATACAGAAAAGGAAGGGAATGTTGTCAAAAAAAAGAAATCATCAAAAAAGAGTATGTTTTAATAAGTTATTTTTACATTGCATATATGTTTATAACTAGACAGACCCCACATTCACACCATTATTTAGTTTCTTTTAAACTCCAAAATCTATGTACATCGTATAAATTTGAGATTCAACATTTAATATACGTCAAATTTCTTTGAGATTTGAGATTCAACATTTAATAGGATTGTAAGCTGACTCAAATTTTTTTAAAATTTAATGAGCTTATTCTCAAAGTAGGTAAATTTCTTTTCGATTTAAAAAATTACTTTTAGCTACTTATATATTTAGTGATTATTGTATATTTTTTTTTTAGTTTGCAGATTCCAAAAATACACATATTTTAAAGTTATTTATTTT
>JARVZY010010353.1:0-23316 GCA_030686995.1 Artemisia argyi | reverse complement strand
ATTACTGGGCCAGCCGAGTATTCACACAATGCAGTAATTAGTGATGGACGATGGTTCAACGTCTGATGGGAGTTTTACTATCTATTATGATTAAAATGAAAATTAAATATGTTTCTTGGATTTGTTTCCCAAAGATTTGGTATAGCGTATGTAGTTTTCTTATATACTTCTTTAAAGCGCTAATTGATTTATGAGTGTTAGGTATGATACCGGAGGTAGAGGTGTTAGCACGCCGTTGCCATATGAGTTGCCCTATCAACGGGCGTTGCTTGTTGTTTTTGTTTGTGCTAATGGTTTAAAACTTTCTTTTTTTTATTATTATTTTTTTGATTTTTAATCCCAGTTTACATATATTATACCTCCTTTAAACCAAATTAATCTTTTTACCAAAAAACATATACTCTCATATCTTTCTACCAAATAACTTTTAACATATATTTTTAAAACATTCCAATAAAATCACTATTCACTTTCATATATATTTTCATCCACTCTTCATATTTCATACACTTTTAATTTGTACGAAAAAATCTTCTGGCTTGTTCACTTCCACACACCGTCGAAATATCAAAGATGGTATTCTATGGGGATACCATTCGTAAGGAAGCGATTATCGATTTACCTTTGCAGTTTGAGATTGCACAATCATCTAAAGATGAATAAAGGAAAGCATATGAGGAATGCAAAGACATTCCGCAAGAAAAACTAGCTTTGATTGACATTTTTTAGATGAAGAAGCTTGGAAAAATTGGAAGATTAAAGATGATTTGTGGAAAATTGCGGGAAGAATACAAAATAACGTCAGTGCTAAAGTTAGATGGATGCATGGAAAAAACAAACAGGACGTTTGTGTTTTTCTTATCGTATTGTTTTTTCAATTTCATATTGTTATTTAATTATCGTATCGCAACTTTTATTTTTATTTAATGAATGTTAAATTAGGACGTTCTTAGCTTATTGTTTTTAATCATCGTATTGTATTTTTATTTTTAAATTTAATGAATGATAAATTAATGTGTTTGAAGAATGGAAAAGAAATTAAATATAGTGGGTCTCAAAAAAGTGGTGTTATGTATGTTATTAGTAAAAGGGAATTTTTAGGTGTAGGTGTTAAAAGTAGGATACTAAGGGTGGTGGCAATGGCAGCGGTATGGGCATCGGTATGGTCCATACCGGCGGTGAACACCGCCGCCACCTAGGCGGTATGGGTGAGCGGTTTGGCTGGGCGGCATTTCATGATTCAACGGCATGGAGCATTTATCAAGTCGAACGTTGGAGCAAATTGTACCGTTGGGAGCAAATTGGGTTGAGAGGTATAGAATCATGGTTGCCACTAAAAAAGGGTTGAGATGTATGAAAAAAGTATGAATGAGATGAAATGATATTATTGGTGGGTTGGGAGGTATGTGGTTTTTTCAGACGCATGATTGCCACCACCCTAATGTAGTACCGATGTGACTGTATTTTTGTTGTTAATACTGTTATCACACTGATGCTCTAACGAGGCAACTTCAATATGAGTGCTATTATGAGAAAATATGAATCTGAACTGAAAGAAAGTTGACCCTGATTGAACCCCTAAATTGAACCCATTCTGAACTTAGCGCACGTATAAAGAAAGTTGTTGTCAGTAGTCAATACCCCGTTTGCACATGCGAATAAATTAAAGTAGCACATATTCATCCCCTCTTTTTGAGACTCGACTCAGCAAGCCCTAAAAAAAGCAATCATTTCATGGACGAAGTTGCAAAACAGCTTCAATAATAAGTAAGTACATTTCACAATTCTGATTTCAGTAACCATCTCATTGTTATTCTTTTAAATGTGGTGCTAATTTAATTTATTTGATTTAGGTGAAATTAGGCTTTTGTTCTTCAAATTAGGAAAACCTTAATTTTCAGTTAAATTATGCAGGATTAACATGCTATGGGGGTGTTTGTTTAAGCTTATTTATGAGCTTATCAGCTTATATGTTTTCGGCTTATGTTTCATAAGCCTTATTTTTATGGCTAATTTTGGGACTTATGGGGTTAGTTAATTTTATGTAATAACAAGAGTTAATTACATATTTGGTCCCTGTGGTTTGCCGGGTCTTGCATATTTGGTCACCCAACTTTTTTTTCGCCGGGTCCAGTCATTGTGGTTTATTTTTATTACGGATCTAAGCCAAATCTGTTAACTTTGTTAAATATTCCGTTAAGTCCACACACGTGACAATCACGTGATGGCTATTTTTGTGTTTTCCTCTTTTACCACTTGACCTCTTATTTAGGGGATTGACTATTATAGTCAAAATCCCTAATAACACTAACACACAAACACAAACACTAACAGTCATGGATGCATGCCCCGTTTGTCAATTTTCCCCTTTGAGGGTTGTAACATCATGGTCACCAAGGAATCCAGGAAGGAGATTCAACTGTTGTGCTAACATAGTAAGCATTAATTTTTAGTTATCTTGTTAGTTTGTTTTATTTGTTTATTTATTTATTTTTTTGATTTTGACCTAAATTATAAATGTAGCGAAGCTGTGGGTTTGTCTCTTGGTTTGATCCACCCATGTGTAGGAGAGCTGTTCAGATCATTCCTGGCTTGTTGCAAAGAATGAACAACCTTGAAGCTACAGTGACAACAAAAGTGAATGAAGTTCGTAAATTGAAGATTATTTTGGGTCTCAGTTGGATGTTGTTTGTTGCCTACTTTATTGGTCATTGAAGCTATATGGATGTTGTAATTCCGCTTTTGGATGATGTTTCAGTTCTAGGTTGTGTTTGGATGTTTATATTAGGTCTTAGTTGTGTTTGGATGTTTATGTTAGGTCTTAGTTGTATTCCCAACCTTGAAGCTATATGGATGTTGTAATTCCAGATTTTGAAGCTAATGAAATGGTTTGGTTGGTTAAATGTTATTAGTAGCTTTCTCCCTACATAAAAATTCATGGTATGTAGTGCAAACTTTCAAACCCAAACATAAACAAAAGAAGACTGCAAATATCCATTTACAAAATAAGATAGCAAATATCCATTACAAAGACAATGCAGTATATAGAGACCGCAAATAGTTATATCCAAAAGCAAAGTCATTACAAACAAAAGAAGAGTCATTTAGCCATAATACTAATATCCAAAAGCACAATCACTCCACAACTTTTCCCTTTCCTTTACCTATTGCAGATTCTTGTGAAAGTTTGGCAGCTATTGAACCTCTTGTATTAGCAGATGGTGAGTCTCTAATGATGATACCTTGTGAAGGTCTTTGTGTTGGTGTGCTTGGAGTTTGTTGTGTGCCTTTATTCCTTGAAGAAGCAGTTGTAGAAACATTTCATTTTTTCTTCCTTGGAGCACCTTTGGTTGCATCTGCTTGAGATTTCTTTCTCTTAGTTGTAGCAGCTTTGTTTGCAGTTGTGGTTGTATCAGTTGGAGCAGCTTTGTTTGCAGTTGATCTTGTATCAGTTGTAGCAGCTGCAACATCTTTCCTTTGTTTACAAGTCCTTTGATTGTGTCCTAACTGCTTGCAAAGCTTACAAGTTACAGTTTTCCCAGCCCTACTCAATTTCCCATTTGTAACCATTTTGTCCATCAATTCAGATGCTGTTTTCTTCCTTTTCTTTGGGGGTCTACCTATTGGGGTGTGATAATCTAGTGGAGTTAGAATAAGTGGAACACCTGACTTTCTCCAAAACTCTGGACCATTCACTGGATCAATCGTGAAACTGTACATGTCTTTCCATGTTCTCAACTAATAACAAGCATGAACATATGATTTTGGTATCCCACCTACCATACCATTATTAGCCATGTCATTGATTGCTGCCACTGCATGTTTGCATGGCATTCCTGTTAACTCCCATTTTCTACATGAGCATGCCTTTGTATTTATGTTAACCACACATTGCTCTGACCAAGGTCCATTGACTTGATATTTGTCATTACCATTCCAAGTGACCTGTAAATCAGTAGCATTTTTATGGTTGTAACAGTTAGAACAAGCCATTTAGTGATTAACAATTTTATGGTTGTAACAATTAGAACAAGCATTTACCCTATATTTTGAAGCTTCTTCTTTGATGACTTTAAACAACCTTGTTGCACTTGGTGTAAGAGGCCCATCAGACTTATCAATAACCCATCATCTGGTCCATCAGTTGGCCCATCATCTGGCCCTTCACTCCCACTAGCTTCATGTGATTTTGGAATATCAGTCCCCCCACTCCCATTAACTTCATTTGACTCTGCAAATTCAGTAAATGTTGGTGTTTTGCCTCTACAAATTGCCCGTACTCTAGTCTTATCATTTCTATCCAGATGTAGCTGTCTTCTTTCCTCCACAGCAAGCCTACTGATCATTTCTTTAATCACTTCTTTGCTAGGTAGCTTTCTCCCTACATAAAAATTTCCCTCCGAAGACATACCATGATTTGATCTTTGGTTTTTGGTGAACTTTCTCAAAGCTGTATTTCTTTCACATTCTAAATCACCCTCAGCATCTGATTGACTATCAAAATCATCATGATCAACCTCAATATCATTGTCTTCAACTTCTGTTTCACTACCATCATCCTGTTCCACATTCTGGTCTATGGTTTTCCTAAAATAGTCCATATCAACCTCAACATCATTTAGTGGGTTCTCATCATCCACCATTAAATCACTAACTTCAACTTCTTGATTCTTTTTCCTAGATGACTCATCTACTTCAACATTCATCCTACTAGATTGGCCCCTTACTTCAGCACTACAACTAATGTCTTTTTCAAAAAAAGGATCAAAATCATTTGACATATCAAATTCATTTGCCCATGCTTGTGAATTCTTGACAACATCCTCATCATGTTCTCTGTTCTTAGACTTTTGTGGGACATCAAAGGTAACCTTTGGCTTATTGGCTTTTTGTTTAAAAATGTCTACACTAGACAACCATAGTTCCAAGTATACCTCAATCACCTTATTTTTTCCTACAAACTTTGCCAAATGTAACACATCACTGTCACTAGCTAAAGGAAGAAGTCCAGTATCTAAATCCTTATCAGGCAATCTAAAATGGAAGTACATAGTGTCTTCCTCTTTGTAACCTAACTTTGTTAACATATATTTAAGGTCTATGACTGAAAACTCCTCTATATCAACTGCATCAAACCAATTAACCTTACCATTCAAGTAATGTCTTCCCGACCCCATTGTAAAAAAGCCCCCATGATGTATCTCCAGTGTAAAGCGTGTAGGGTTTGAATTACCTGTAAAAAAAACATCCCATGATTGAATAAACAACATGCCATATGCTAAAAACATTAAATTTTCATTTAGCCCTAAACATCAAATTTTGATTTAACCCTAAAAAACATACCGTATGCCTGACAAGGATCAAAGGTTGCTCCATCTTTTCGAAGATTACATTCATTTAAATCAACCATTATTGCTCAATCACATGAACTTTTTTATCATTTGACAATCGATTGTGTTGTTGTGTGTAACCAGAGTAGCAGAGTAAATATGTGAGTAGATGAAAATTTAGGTTTATTTTTTATTAACACATTGAGACTAAAGAGGCAAAAGAGAGGGAACAGAGGAAATGACAAAAATAGCCATCACGTGATTGTCACGTGTGTGGACTTAACGGAATATTTAACCAAGTTAACAGATTTGGCTTAGATCCGTAATAAAAATAAACCACAATGACTGGACCCGGCGAAAAAAAAGTTGGGTGACCAAATATGCAAGACCCGGCAAACCACAGTGACCAAATATGTAATTAACTCTAATAACAAACTTATATAAAGTCACAAGTTTCGAAATAAGCCGAAAATATTGAGCTTAGGAAATATAAGCCGAAAACAAATAAGCCCGTAAGCCCATAAATAAGCTTAACCAAAATATATATAAACTACTAGTTAATATTTACTCAAAGTGAAAAAATAGAAAGATAAATTTTGGTAAATAGAAATATACACAAAGGGGATACCTCGGTTAGGCCGTGTACATGCGAGTCAAAGACTCATCCTCCAAAATAACCTAAACAAGGAAAGCCTCGTCTTCTTACGTCAGAAGAGGTCTAGGGTTCACACCTCACTAGGTACACATTGGGAGTGGTTAGGGTAAGGTTAAGAAATGGTCACGGGGATACAACAGACGCCGCATACATCTCACTCTCCCTGGGTTACCAGAATAGGAAAACTTCATCCGCTTAATAGATTATTAAAGGAAGGCTATGTTTGTAAATGCAGTGACGTATACATCATGAAATGAAATAACAAACCCAAAATAATGTGAACACATAGTAGCTAGGAAATATGAGCGCACGTTATTCAATTCAGCCTTTTGATTGCTTTACCTAAATACAGCAATTTGTATCGTTAGATTTGTTTAATATGCTGTTTCATGCTTTAAGTTTTCATTTTTTGTTGGGTTAAAATTTGAACGTGCATATATATTCAAAGGATGTTGTTACAAACACATCAGATTTCAAAAGGACAATCCCCTAAAGGAAACTGAAAAATTTCAACGGATAAAGGAAAATCTATACTAAAAGTTATTTTATAAGTCGCTACCAAACAGACATACTTTACAAGTTAAAAGCCAAAATAAAAATGACAGCCACTTTTGGAACATTCAGTAGCAGAAGAACAATAGCAGGCGTATACCAAAACAAAAAGCAGCAACAGTTCTACTTTCGCTTCCCTTGAACTTGCATATTCACCCACCAAACAGTGGCCACTTGAGCAAAATAAGCAGAATTGCGGACTTGTGAGCCTACTAATTTCAATCTAATAGCCACTTGATCTTTTGACATCTTGGGAGAATCCAATAAGAGTCACGCAAGAAGAATAAGACTATGCAATCATTAACTTTGCATAAAGAACATACCTTTTTTTTACATGGATACCATTTCAACAATATATATATTGTGTCGGTAATCTTTCCTGGATTGCCATCTTTAGGTATACGTTGTTGTTTTGATAGTTTTTATGCATTTTTAATGCTTAATTACTGTCCATAGTTGCAATAATATTATTGATTGTGTTCATGGTTCTGCGAATCCTAATCGATCATTTGACCCAATATATATCATTAGCAGAAGTATATCGACCAAAGTTTATCTTAAAATGATCTTTTGATTTACTAATTTTGCAGCATTATTCTGTATCTGTCCAACAAGAATGTTATAAGATGGATAGGATTAGCAACCTTCCTTCAACCGTTATAGAAACCATCTTATGTCTTATACCGATTAAAGAGGCAGCAAGAACAAGTATCCTATCTAAGGAATGGAGGTACAACTGGATCAGTATACCCAAACTTGTCTTTAATGAAGATACGTTTGAAGTATCAACCAGTGAGGATGATCTCTCTATACTTGAGCAAACATTCGACATACAAAGTCAAAGGAAAAGGATGACAAAGAGATGTAAACTATTCTATGCTATATACCAAGTTCTACTTAAGCACATGGGTCCCATACATGAGTTCAGTCTAAAAATTGGCGCAGATAAGACGTGTGTGGAAATTGATCATATAATCTTTCATTTGGTGAGGAACAACAGTGTGAAGAAGTTATCACTGGACACACTTGGGGTTGGGGCTATAAGTTACCTTTATCTTTCTTCTCATTGTATCACTTAACAGAGCTATATCTCAATATGTGTACTATTGGTCATCAACAACCATTCACTGGATTTGGTAGCCTTACAACCTTATACATGAAATTTGTACGTATCTCAGAAGACACACTTCTACATCTCCTATCAAAGTCTCCATTACTTAAGAACGTGACTCTGGTAAGTTCTTACTAAAACTGAGTATTGATCTTTATACATGGGTTTTCATCAACGGAAACTCATCAAAATGGCCGCATTCAAAATAATTATTTGTAAGAAATGTCATACTATTATTTTGTGTTTGTACCAAAAAAACCACCAATTACTCAAATTATTGTTGCGAAGTGCCTTAACTTTAGCGAAATTTGTGTTGCTTGCATAATTTTGGGAAAAAATAATTCCAAGATGCACAATACATAAAAAGGAAAAAAGAAATAGCTTGCTAAATAAGTTTGCATAAATGGTTGTCATTTTGGTAAAACTCAATTTAACATGACATTTTGCTAAAATAAAACCTTTTGTAAAGTGGCTATTTTAATGTATCTTTCATTATTTATCTGAATATTTTAAGTTAGTGCAGTTTGATATTTCATGGATGGAAGATAGTGTAATTGGCAATTCTAGCATTACCAATTTTTTTGAGCATTTGCCTGTGGTCGAAAATCTGTCTATTTATCCTTCGACTGTTATGGTAATATCATCTAGATGGTACATAATTTATTTTTGTAAACTTTGGGATTATATTTTATTCTCATAATTAATCTTTTTTGTTGGCTCTGGTTCTAGCGTTTTCTTCAGGTTGGAGTCCCACTAAAGCTTCCAACTGCATTAGTCCACCTGAAATACGTGTATGTTGGTCATACTTGTCTCGATTGTAAAAGTAGGGTAGCTCTTCTTGCTCTCTTGATGAGAAGCTCCCCAAACCTGAAGAAATTAAAGATACAGGTAAACTTACATTCTTTATCCTATTTGAATAAATTCTTATGCCAAACTACACTTGCATAACTCTTACTGTTGGTTCTTCCAGGTTACTGTCTGCTTAGAGCTTAAACCAAAGACGTACTCCTTTACACTCATAGATTGTTCGGATATTTGGTTGGAGCATTTGAAGGAATTTGAGATTATAAATGTGTCTAATGATAGGGATGAGTTGGAGTTTGTAAAGCTTATATTGGCAAAGTCACCTGTGCTAAAGAAGGTGAATATATTTATCTGGAAGGGTGCTAATAAGAAGGAAAAGTTGCGTATTTCAAGAAGTCTCTTAGCGGCCCCACGAGCATCACCGGCAGTAACAAATATTATTGAACATGGTGTTTAGGTTTAATATAAGCCTTTTGAATGCATTTAGCTTCAAGTTACTGTAACCATTAATTTACAGTTGGGGATTGATTATGACAATGTACTTGCTTTTGTTGGTTGGTCATTTGAGTTTTTGCAATGGTGCACAATAGATTGGATGTAAAGGTTTCAGCAGAAGATTTTTTTGGATCTTTTATTATATTTGGTGTTAAAGTGGAGACGGTTTCAATCAGGAAAACTAACTCTAGCCTTATGATTTTCATTCTCTTTTACGGCAGTGTAGTTGCTTATATTGATATGCCTTTGTGTGAAGCTAACGATAGGTTCTGTGATGTATTCGAGAATTGAATCATGATATGGTAAATTGTTGCACCATGCGTACATCAAGACTTAGACGATTATGAAGACCATTGCCTGACTTTGAAGCATACGCCGCATGGATTTATCCCATGCACCGTATATGAAACCTTGGTCAACGTAAGAAGATCTGACTTGTTTTACTCCAGATGCGCTGCATGACATCTTAGAGATGCGGCGTATCAATCTCAAGAGTTAACCGGAAATCCAAGATATTGAAGACATGCATGCGCCGTATAGAGAAGGTGCAGCGTATCATATGACGATGTACGGATATTCCGGGATATAATAATCTTGGACCCCACGCGAAGTTACCTAGATACGCCGTATCAGACTATGCCTATACGCCGTATCGTTTCTATTCCCAGAATGTATAAATACCCCCATTCGACTGCAAAATTTGAGAGACAGAATACCACATAGAAGGTCGACGACTGACCTCACAAGACACAACCAAAAGGACGAATTCAGAGCAACAAGAAGGTCCTGTTACTGCTTAATTCAATAAGAAGATTTGCTTAATTTGTATTAGTACTCTTTTAATCGTTGAGTTTAGCGTGTTTCTCATTATTTGATCGCACTTAATTGTTTCCAGATTTTATAAAGTCTATATTATGATTTATTGGATGCTTATGCGTATGTTTTGATTACTTTGATAGATTATCGTGCCTTGTCACTGGCTCGCACAATTACTTCATTAACATCGTTTGCATGATTAATGTAAGCCTTTAAGGGTTAATTAATACATAAACTAAGTAATCATTAAGGTGGACTTTATGCGAAGATCTGATTAATCGTGACAGGATTAGTCCGTCGAGAAGACTTAATACCCAAAATCTAGACATTTAGACTTGATCTAGACATTGGCATGATTAGTAGTCATCATATATAGCTAAGCAACCACTGAGAAAAAACATATTTAGTAGTCATCGTATATAGCTATGCAATTAAGCGAGTACACATCTTCCTTACTATCGGCTCAACCTCTTATTTGTATATGTTTTCCATCTGTGTATGTGTGTGTCATTTACCTTATTACTTTTATTTACAATTACTTAATCTAAAGGGATAATTCCATGTATACCCAAAAGAAACTTCATAATTCCATATTTACCCAAATGACAAGTTTTCAGTGCATGAATACAATGATTTTAAAACATGTGTTGGGGAAATATGGAATTATGGTGTTTGTTTTGGGTATATATGGAATTGCCCCTAATCTAAACATCATGCCATTCTTTCAGGCTGAAAACCCCCTTGCATTAGATTAGGTCTAATTAGAACTAACTTAGGATTAAAATACTTATAGATACTTAGGTGTTAACATTCCACTCTTAGTGATCGACACTCTACTTGCCAACTAGGCTACATTGATCGGGTACACTGCCCGTTAGTGTTTGTTATAGGTTAAGTCGGCTAAATATAAATTTAATACTTGATAACATAATCTATACCTACAACGAAAGCACATCAAAACAATTGCTCATAAACTCGTAAACAAGTAGCTTTGTAGCTCCATGTATGTAGAAACCAAGTAAATGAACAAAATTCCGGTGATGAGTTTGTGCGATAACAGTTATTTCTGCTCGAAACCCTCCTCCTTCAAACATCCTATGCAGTTTCTTCACAGCAATCACCTTCTTTCCATCAGTGATAAACTCTTTGTAAACTTCCCCTATAGAGTTTCTGCTTATTGGTTCAATAAAACCATCTGTTGCCTTATGAAGCTCATCGGACGAGATAGATCGTAGAGTGAAATGGTCACTAATCAATCCAAAATCAATATTTTCTTATATACTTCCATATCTATGAGCATACACTCTGTAGAAAATAAGCTATATATTACCATAACCGTAGACATACGAGCAAGGAAAGCAAGTGCTATGCCTAGAATAGATACACGTTTTTTCCTATAGACTTCTACAATTAGTTTTGGGTTCGCTGAGGCTGATACTGATTTTTCAGTGTCTTTGACTTGATTATCTGGGATACTAATTTTGATGAAAACTGTAGCTAATATGCTTTTATTATGCAATGCGTAAATGATTGGAGCCTTGAGCCTTTGGCAACTACCATTCACATATAGTCCTACCCAGCAATTGCAATCATACAAGCAATATTTACTACAAGCTTCCTTGCTAAGATTCATCACCGAGTAAGGGAAGACTCCCAACTCTATATTTACAAGGCAATAATATTGTATAAAAGCTTTGGCCCTGTCTGACTACAGGCTTCTTCATCGGTGAAGTTCCTATAACAGCCAAGGAACTTTCCATTTGTTGTGTTGTTGGAAAATAGAAAACCAGGAAAGCAGTGACACTCAACATTGCCAGTTGTGGCATTACAGTAGCTATTAACACCACAAATGCCTTTGGCACCACATGAGTAATGTAACGCGAACCATTCAGTCCTATATGAACTTACTAGAAGGCGTTGTGAATATGTGGGAATACAAAATAAAGTTACTGATGTGTATTCAAATATAGTATAGCTTTTCTCAAAGGAATCCGAAGGAAATACGGGTAACCCGAGGTCGTAGTCCGTGTGAAGGTGTGAATGGAATTTGAAATTCCCGATTCGTGAAAAGTGTAGTGAAAGTGGATAAAAGTGATATTGATGAGAATTACGCTATTGAATATGAAAATAGAGCACAAATAAGCAATTAAACAAGTAAATCTAATTACCAAATTAAGTTAACCTAAAACGTAACGCAAAATTAAAAACGCGAGCTAAAAAGTAAAATTAAACGCGACTTAAAAGCAAACTAAGCTAAAAAGGCACCTAAAAACCTCAAATTACTTTCTAAAAGTCCTAAAGGGTAAATAAAAATTTCAGGAAATATATATATATATATATATATATATATATATATATATATATATATATATATATATATATATATATATATATATATATATATATATATGGTAATGATCAAATAAGAAGAATAATTAAAATAAGAAGGGTAAGAAGTAATTTTAACTACACATTTTAAATTAGGAGAGAAAATTTGAAGGAAGATGCATCCACTTTTGTAGGTGCATCTGAAATATGTGGTTGTGGTTACTTCCTATCATTCTTATTTTAATTATTCTTCCTATTTGATCCTAACTATATATATATATATATATATATATATATATATATATATATATGTGTGTGTGTGTGTGTGTGTGTGTGTGTGTGTATTTTCTTTAATTAATTATGAATTAAAAAGGAAAATTAGGAGAAAAATAGGAAAACAATTTGGAAAATTATGAAATATTAAAGAAAACTTTTAATTGATATTAGAAACTAAATGGAAAAAGAAAATTGTAAAAATAATGAAAATTACCCTAAAACGCAAAAGTCTAGGGAAATCCCGAGACCTTTTTGAAATTTTGAGAGAATTAAGTCCAAACTGAAATTTTTTAATTTTCCTAAATTGTACTAAATAAAAGAAAATTTCCAGAAAAAGTTTCACTAAATTTTGAGTATTTTTGGATTTCTTTTATGAATTAAAATCTAATGTAAAGAAAATAAAATAAGAAAAATAGTAAATGAATTCAGAAAATTATGAAATTTTTTATAAAAGTATAATTCTATATAAGAAATGTAGGAAAAATGAGAAAAGTGAAAAAGCTTTCTGATATAAGCCAAAATAAGCTAAACAGCTTATTGAAGCTTAATTAATAAAAAAAATTAAAAGAGAAATAAAAGAAAAAGGGAAGGGATGTCTAATGAAATAAGACCCTAAGGCACTTGGTGAGGTGTGTTTGTGGTGAGCTGGGTGGCCAGGGTTCGAATCCCAGCAACGGATTTTTTTTAAACTATTTTTGTTTTGTTTTTCTTTTTGCTAAACTTTAAAACAAGAAAAAATAAGCAATTTTAATAAAACAACTTTTATTGGAAACTTAAGATAAGCTTAGAAATTAGCACTAATAATAGACAGAAGGCAAAGAAAGCTTAAATGAAAAGCAAATAGTACTAACAGCCTACTTATATGGAACAATAAGCACAACCAAAGATGCAATAAGCTAAACTCTGCTTAGCACTACACCTAATAAGCTAAGATAAGCAAGGAACTAAGCAAGAATTGGTAGAAACAATAACCAATAAGCAAATCACAACACTTAGTCTACTCAGATTATGCAGGCCGAATAGACACAAAATGGAACCAAAATAAGCTGTGATAACAAGCTGCTAAGGCCAAAATAAGCACTAAAACTAAAAGCCAGAACAATTAGCTTCAATTTGCCCCCAAATTCAATCAATAATCTTAAGTAGTAAAGGAGATATGACCTTGTAAAAGTGGGCTCATGGAAACACTTAATTAATGCAGGGCACTCTTGTTCCAAACAGGCACAAATAAGCTATGAAAAAGCTGTTAATAAAAATTCCTAAAAATTTATAAAAATTATTCTAATAAACTTGACCTAGTAGACTTGCTAAATTATGAGTTTCAAATGATTTGACCTAGAAATGAAGGATTAAAAATTACTTCTATTTGAGTGATTGAAACTATTTTGTGCTTTTGACTTTTTGAGAATGCAATCTACTTTGACTAATATGAATTTAAAACTACCCTAAATGACTAATAATATTGTTTAAAGCTAATATTAACCTAAATTGAGCAGTAATACCTAATTCTAAAGCTAATTTGAAACTTATGCAAAGTGAATTAACCTATTGTCTAAACTGTCTTAAAATTTTAAATCTAATTTGACTTTTTAATGAAATGAGACTGGTTTTTATGCTATGTTTACCCTATTAGAACCTTAAGTGACTTGTTTAAACCAAATTTAACTTCTAATACAAGCTAAAATGCAACAAACTCAACTGTTCCAAACACCCCTTATCAAATTGTTTCAACTAATTAATGAAGCAACTAACCTATAAAGCTATCCAAACCACAAATTCAGTTCTAATTATGATACAATAAGCTCAAAGGAACACAGAAACACAGATCTCAGGTACAAACAACAACTCAATACTTAGATTCAAATTGGACTAAAATCAAACAATGAGTATATAAAACTATGCAAACTATATTCAAATAATGAAATCTACTACTACTAAGCTATATTATGATGAAATAAAGCTAATTAAAGTGTAAAAATAAGATAAGAGCAGATCTACACTATATTAAGCTACTTATGCAATATTAAGCTATAAATGTAAAAGAGGAACTCACAAAGCTCAATCCCAGCTGAACAGGGATAACATTTCAACTAAGCCTATCTTTAGATAAGCTCAAACAATGGATAGATGGAACTGTTTGGCTTCTGATTCTTCAATTGAGCTTATCAATGATCTTCTTTGACTTTTGTTGACTGAGTATGAGAATTGAACTATGAAGCAGTAGAATCTAAAAAATAAACTCACACTAATCTATTATTGAGCTTATATGAGTTTAGATAAGCAGGAGTTAAGCTTATTGAAGCTTATGAAAATATTTTTTATATATATATTTTTATTTTTTTGATTTTTTGATTTTTATTTTTTTATATTTTTGGAATTCAAACATACAACTATGATTTAGAAGAGTAAAAACAGATTGAATTGATTTAAGTAATCTAAATAAGCAGAAAAAATAAGTAAAAACTATAACTAAGCTAAATAGGAAAAATAAGTAAATAAAGCAATTCAAATTAAAACTAAACTTTCATTGATTAGATTGAAAACATTACAAAGGAAATTGGAAATACAAATAAGCAGCATAACATTACTGTGAAAAACTAGAAGGGGGGGTTGAATAGTTTTACGTCCTTTTCAAATTTATTACCAAAATATTTTGTAGCTTATTAAAAACTTTCGATTCGATCTCAAGTGAATTCAAGTAACAACCAATATAAGCAATTCTAATCTAATAATGAAAGTATTGAAATATAATGATGAAAAGATAGAGTTAGAAAGATCAAACCACAACACGCGAATTTATAGTGGTTCGGCTACAAGACACCTTCCTTGCCCTACTCCACTCCCCGAGTACCACACTCAAGAGTTTTCTTCACTATGTCAACAAACTCCTTATGATGGAGAAACCTTACACACCTTGGCTTACACGAGTTAACGACACTAAGCTAAATGTCGAGTTCTAATCGTAGCTAGAACCAATCTCACAACTTCTTCAAGACTTCACACCTTCACAACTTCTTCAAGACTTCACACCTTCTTCACACCCTGTCAACTTCATACCTTCTTCTATGCACAACTAAGTCACAACTACTAAACTACTTTACAACACACCTAGTTTCTACAATCAACAAATTTACACAACACTTTTACAAATATCTAGCACTACTACAATATGAAGATAGCTAATCACAACACTACTACAATTAGATGGATGTAGAGGAGTTTTCTTCTTCTTGCACTTGAGTGGATGAAGATTTGGATCACTTAGAAACAAAGACTTATGAGTTATATGATCAAAGGATTTTTGATATAGAAATGGAGGTTGGATCAGAAAGTTTTCAGTGCAAAAAGGTGAGAAAAATATGTGGAATGATCCAGTATTTAAAGGGCCAGAAAATACTGTTCTGGAGCGTGCCGGTCCCCTTAATTAATGGGCGGTCCCCTTAATGATTAAGGGGGCCGCCTAGTAAAATTAAGGGGGCCGCCCTACTGAACGTTTGAAAATTTTTCTGGATAAAATTTGCCATTTTTGGTTGGAAATTTGAAATCATATCTTTGTAGTTTAATATAACAATACCAAAAATGATTTACAAATATATATATAAAATGTTAAAATCATTTTATAAAATGTTATGTCTTAAGACAAGGTTTCCTTTGATCATGTAATGCATAAGATGCTTAGTTTATGCATACCTTAAGTGATATTAGATGTAAAGGTAAATATTTGTTACTAAATACTTGTTTACGTCTTAATCTTGAATTAATTTGATTTGAGTTTTGTGATTATCAAAACATAGGTTTATTGAGAAATATTAATAACGTTTTTAAACATTATTTATATCAACAATCTCCCCCTTTTTGATGATTACAAAACTTAAACTCATTAACTCAAAACTTAGTTTTTAAACAAGTATTTTAGTGAGTTTATATTTACTTCTCCCCCTTCTTTTAGAATCAAAAAGGTTATGCCGACAATTTTCAAACGTGAAAATTTGACGGGAAGATACCTCCCCCTAGATGTGTACTCCCCCTTGTTTGGGGGCACCAAGAGAACGAGCTATGGAATGCTTTGCAAAACAAAAATATTAGAAGCACAAGTATATACATGCAAACATATATAAGGTGATAAGAAAATAATTAAGCATGTTTGAAAGAAGCATTCATATTAAAGCAATGGTTGTGTCAAGACACAACAATACAAGTAGTAATAAAGATTACAAGTAGGATAACTAGTACATAAACTAACAACTAGAAGAATGCATCATCATGCAGAGAGTACATGGACTTCATAAAACTTGCAAGCAAAAGGGTGGAAAAGGCTTTATTTATTAAGCATATCATATGCTTAATTTGGAGAGCATGATGGTGATGGTGGAGGAATGGGTGAGAATTGTGGTGGGTTGGTAATCAAATGTTCAATATATGAAAACATATATTGAATTTCATCTCTAAGACCAAAGATTACGGTTCGGTTGTGGATGCAACAAATACAAGTATCCCCATGGGATTCAAGTAACCTCCAAGGCACGGGATTGGCAAAGAATGGTGGTGTAATTGGTGGAGATGAGAGATGAGCATCAAGTGGTGTTATTGGTGAAAGTGAGATGGTAAGATGGGTGAAAATAGGTTCTTGTGTAGGATGTGGTGATGATACTTGTGGTGACAAGTGTGAATTGATGTAGTCATTGATTGATGAGGTTGAGGGTATGGAGGATGAGGAAGTTCCATGAGTGGAAGGTGTTTTGGATGGTGCATTAGGTGCATTTGGAGATGAGCATTTTGGTTGAGGTGATGGGGTTTTGTTGTCTTCATTTGTTAAGTCAATGAAGAGTTGTTTTGGAGGGATGATCACAAGCTTTTGTTTCTTAGAGGCCCTGGAGTTTGAGGTGCTTGGTGGGGTCATGATGATTTGGATGAGAAATGATGAGATGAAGAATGGTGATTATGGAGGGAATTTATAGTATGGAAATGGTTGATTTAGGTAAATATTTAAAATGGTTGAATGAGATTCTAAAATCAGTTGGGTTAAAATGGGAAATGGTAGCTGATACTAAAGAAAGGGTTCACAAGATGCAAAAGAAAACAGTAAATCCAGTTCCAGATGGCCAGTCCCCTTAATTGTAGGCTGGCCCCCTTAATGATTAAGGGGACCGCCTAGGAAATTAAGGGGGCCGCCCATCTGGTGTTTTCCCAGACGACCAGAAACCCAAAATTTGCAGAAATGGGTGATTTTTCAAGTGTGTATTTCCAGCAAGCTCTATTAGAAGTATATACTCTAGGAATGATGATATATAAATATATATATAACCAAATTTTGCATGCAAATTAACATATTATATTCCACTTTGAAAAGAAACATAGCATAACATAAGTATTTCCGAATAAATCGGACAAATAACAAACCATACAAATGTCTAATAGAAACTAATAATAATAAGTAGCAATACATCAACATCATCTACTTCTTCTTCTTCCCAATCATCTTCCTAAACATCTTTCCAACGGATTTGAATCCTCCTCGAATCTCTTCATGCATTTGTAGTTGTCGGTTGATAATGGACGTTTGACGAGTGAAGAGAAGTTCATCGGTACGTTCATGAGGAAGAGGAACTTGATACTCGGTTTCGTCAATATCGGAAAGATTTTCAGCAAAGGTCGTGGGGGATGGAGTACTAACACGTGAGGTGTTTTCCTCCTCATCATCATCATTGTCACGATGAGATGTAGACCCACGAGGCCTAGAATACAAAGGAACACGAGATTTTCCTTTGTCACTTCGAGAACGACGAGTACGAACAAGAGTGAGTTGGTTCAAAGTAGGAAGGATTTGAACGTAGTAATCTCTTTGAAGATGTGGGTAATGTTCCATGACATAACGATAAATTCGTGTAAGGAACATACTGTAAGGAAGATTGGCATTTGGGGTGTTTTTGGCGGACATGATTCGATGAACAAAAAGATAAGCCAAATTGTATTGCTCTTCAGCAATTACACAATACAACATGTGGGCAATGCTCGCCGTGACATGATCACGGTGACCACCAGTACCAAACGCATTCTCGCGAATGAGTTCTTCCCACTTTTTCATATCTTGGCTTAGCTCTTTTAGGAGGATTTGATTTGCATGAATATCGACATTCTTCGACTAGATTACTCGACTAGTCGTACGACGTTCTAGTTCAAGTAGTTGACGAATGTCATCAGGACTAGGAATCTCAGAATAGTATGGGCCATCCTGAGGACGATTTCATTCAAGAGAGGAAAGATCCCATTCATTTGAAAATACGGCTTGGCCGTTGTATGGGATTCTAAGAATTTGTCCAAATTGAGCAAGAGTAAGAGTGATGAATTGATTTTGGATCATGAAGGAAATAAGGAGATGACCATAGGGATCGGTTTGCACCGTCACTTGGCTATAGAAGTTGAGGATAAAACGAGGAATGATTGGTTCGTTGATTTGGTAAAGACATTCAAAACGAATATTGGAGAACATTCGTTCGGTTTGATCAGAGTCATAGAAAGATGGATCGACAATTCTTCCTTCGTGAATGTTTCTATTTTCAATGGGACGATAGAAACATGCAACTGAAGGAGACATGCCGGGAGTAGAGGAAACTTTTGGAATGTATTGTTTGGTTTTGGAGACATCACCAACCGTGGTCTTTGGCATTTTCACTTAAACAATATAACAACAAAAATAAAATTAAGATAAAAACAACTATTATGCATATATATATATATATATATATATATATATATATATATATATATATATATATATATATATATATATATATATATATATATAATTATATGCAATATTTGTGGAACGAAATTCTACTTCGACACAAAAAAAATATTCTATGAAGTAGTTTCACAATGTTCTTTTTATTTTGATTTTAAACTCGTTTAGAATATATGATGTCAAAGAGTATGATATCATAATTCATTTCGAAGTAAGGCTAGATATATATTAGATTATATATCTTGCTTTTTCATAAGAGTTTGACACAACATAAGCATGTTTAAAAGGTTAAAATGCGAATTTTCGTTTTCAAAATATCTTTTTCGAGATAAGCCAAACGCTCCCTTAACTAGATAAAAATATCCTAAAACATCAATATATATATATTGATTATATATCTTGATGACATCTATTGATTTTAATAGTTTTAACAAATTTTATGAGCTAGTTTTAAGTTTCAAATAACTACATATAATTATAATTTGTTCATGAACCAAACGCCCATGTTGTCTTCATGAACCATTTTATAATGAATTGAGAAGTATGTTTTAATTGTTTACAACATTGAACCAATGTAATGTAGTAAGTTTTAACTAGTTTTTAAGAGTTATATCAACAATGTGCCTTCTGAAAAATGAAATTCAACAAGGGTTTTTGGGCGATTAACGATTTTGACAAAATGATATGTTATACTAAGTTTCAGTTGCAATACATCATCCTAATCCTATGGGAAGTATTTGGTTGTTCAATTTTTAGCTTCTATTTCACTAAAATTCGAACTAAAATAAATTTTAATAAAATGCCTAATTATTGATTAGACACCAAATTGAATGAAATGTGATGAAATGTATGTTGGAAAACTTACAAAAGATGTTGTTACACGTTTGGTTAACGTTTGCCCCTTGCGAAACAACCCCGGATTGGTGATTTGGTGAAGGATTTTGGTGGTTTTGGTTGTTTTGGTTCGTTCACAGCAGTGGTGAGGGAGGAATATATGAGCAAATGGAGTGTTTGGGAATGGATTAAAGGTGGAAAATGAATTTGGGAGTATCAGATAGCCGGTCCCCTTAAACATTAAGGGGACCGCCCCTGATAACAAGCCGGTCCCCTTAATCTTTAAGGGGGCCGCCCATTGAATTTTGAGTTTTCGCAGTTTAAGTTTCTGGAACAAACATATTAATGCGTATATAATTAGATTTATAATATATCAAAAATACGTAAGCGTTTATTGGCACGATGATAAAGTACTTAACAATTTTTACTTACCGTTTCGATAATTAAAAATGTACCTTTGACAATTTTGGATAAAATGATCAAAGTGTTAAGTTGATGAGGGGTTTGAGGTGTGTTCGGGAATATGTGAATATGTGTATATATGTATATATGTATATATATATATATATATATATATATATATATATATATATATATATATATATATATATATATATATATATATATATATATATATATATATAAGTATAAATGTGAGTGAATGATGGGTTGATAGGTGAGGTTTGAGAGATGATAACGGAGATAGAATATAGTCGGCGAAAGGAGTTTGTTTCATCCATAGTGTTCATGTGCGAAGGCGTTCTTACATGATAATAGTCCACTTGACTCATATCCCTTCTAAAAGTAGACATAATAGAATTTCGCGAGGGGGAAGGAAAGGGTTCGATAACAAACAATTTCCTGGAGTTCTAGAAAGTCAACTAATGACGTATCTAGGTTATGTGCAAGTATGTATATATATCTAATATAATAAGTATATATATATATATATATATATATATATATATATATATATATATATATATATATATATATATATATATATATATATATATATATATATATATATATATGATCGAACAAATAGAGGAAAATAGCAAGCTACATCTATACAAACACCATAATCAAATAAAGCATATTTATCTAAGCATGGCAATGAGTTGTGAGAGAATGGCGTACCCGGTGGTCTACAAAAAAAATCTTCAAAATCATCAAGATGACATATAGACTTTGAAAAAGTCTATGTTGAGAAAAACTTCAAGATTGCCTCAAGGAATGTTCATCTAGCTATTCGGTCCCCATTGCCTCTTTGGTCCAAAGTTGTTTGGTCCAAACATGTTTAACATTTGACTAGGATGCATGAAATGTGGTAGTATACCCCAAGTATTGTAGCTTTGTTGGTAGTTTCACATTTGATTACTATTGTTATTATAGTTTTGCTTATTTTGGTTTCTTCTTGGTTGAGGTGTTTTAGACCTAGGATGAGGATTATTTGGTTTTCTAGGTGGTGGAGTTTTAGATCTTGTCTTAGGTTTAGAAGATCCTACCTTGTTTTTTAAAGACGGTTTATAAAAAGCTTTTACTTCTTCATTGTTGGCAAGAGGTATTTTTCTATCATTAATAAGTATATACTTTGGATTAGATTTTAGAGGTTTTTGTTCATTAAGTTCATTTTCGAATTTGACATTTTTAATCTCGCTTGTTGAAGCTTCATTTGAGTTAAATCCTAAACCGGTGTTATCTCCGGATACTCTTTGAATACTTATTATTTTACTAAGTGAGTGACTACTATTTTCAAATTTATCAAGTTTGCGAATTTCTTCCTTAAGTGTTTCGTTTTCACCTTTAAGCTCTTGATATGATTTACATTCTTCAACAATTTCTTTACCTTTTTCAAGTTGATGTATTTTAATTTTTAGTTCTAGTACTTCATTTTCCAATTGATTATTTATGAATTTTAGTGATTTGTTTTTGGCCATTACTAGTTGTCCTAATTTGCATAGTCTATTATATTCATTATCTAGGTCTTTTTCATCTAATGATAAGCATTCATCACTAAAATATTCGGTTTCGGAACGTACCTCATTTGATGTATTCGCCATAAGACACTTCTCTTCCTTTGTCGTTTCTTTCTTCATCACTATCACGCCAAGCTCCTCCAACAAATGCTCTTTGATTTTGATCTCTTGTCATCATTGGACATTTTCCAATAAGGTGATTTGGATCACCACACTTGAAACATTTCCTTTCATTCTTGTTGTTTTTGTCATCCTTACTCTTTTGAAATGTTTTCTTTTCATCATATGGTTGTCTTACGAATCTTCCTCGCCTTTTGAAGAATTTCTTGAAATCTCTTACGGCCATGGCGTATTCTTCGTCATCACTTTCGGAAGATGAGCTATCTTCCATACTAGATTCCTTTCTAGCTTTCAAGGCGATTGACTTGCTTTGTTCTCGTTTTCCTTTGACCATTTCGGAATCCTTCTTTATAATTGCTTCGTAGACTTTTAAATTTCCGATTAATTCATCAAGTTGTAATGTTGAAAAATTCTTTGATTCTTCAATAGCCGTCACTTTAGCTCGCCATTTTGGGTGAAGAGCCCTAAGAAACTTCCTAACAAAATTCTTACTAGAAAAATTTTCATCAAGTGCTTTTAAACTTGTGATGATAATGTTAAATCTAGCAAAAGCATTATCGATTGATTCCTCTTCCGGAATCGTGAATTGCTCATATTGTTGAACAAGTAGATCTATCTTATTATCTTTGACTTGACTATTACCTTGGTGAGTTATTGGTAAAGAGTTCCAAATTTCTTTTGCGGTTTCACACATAAAGATCCTTTCGTACTCTTTACGTGGTAGCGCATTATAAATAACCATTTTTGCTTCATTATTTTTAGCAAGTTTTCTTTTTAAATCATCATTTTGTTTTTCAAAAGGTACAATTTCATCTTTCTTTGTTTCGGGTTATTTTGAATAGGTAAAAAATCACCATTAGTAATAACATGCCAAAGATCTAGATCTTTTGACTTCACATAAGTTTCGAATCGATTTTTTCAATATAAAAATCCATCACTTTCAAATAGTGGTGGTCTTTGCATAGATTGCCCTTCTAAATATTTTTCAGATTCCATAGATCGTTACAAGTTTTAAAATACAATATATTTTAAAAATCTTGCTAAACCTGGCTCTGATACCAATTGTGGAAAACTAGAAAGGGGGTTGAATAGTTTTACGTTCTTTTTAAATTTATTACCAAAATATTTTGTAGCTTATTAAAAACTTTTGATTCGATCTCAAGTGAATTCAAGTAACAACCAATATAAGCAATTCTAATCTAATAATGAAAGTATTGAAATATAATGATGAAAAGATAGAGTTAGAAAGATCAAACCACAACACGCGAATTTCT